>MU281338.1:92266-135438 GCA_022385595.1 Xylaria palmicola | reverse complement strand
GTTTTTATTTATTAAAAACCAAAAAAAAAAAAATAATACTTATAACTACCCTCCCTGCGCCCCTCCACCCCCCCCCCTTATCTATTACCCCCCCCCCCCCCCCCCCCCCCCTTTGTAATTCTGACTTATCCTGCGATACTCGGGTTTCAAGCTTTGTCAGCATGGCGACATTGATGATAACGTCGATTGAGAGAGGTGAGGAGGGTTTGAAGTTCTAATCCGGAGACCCTACACCCCACTTTGCGCGATCCGGCCGACTACCTACGTAGATATCATGTCACAAGCATCCCTGTAGCATTCCGGCGGACCAATTCGCAAACGGCTAGAAACGTTCCGCGATTGTTTCTTATCCACTCACCGGCCATCAATTGATCCGTCACGGGCAGTTAACTAGCTAACTAGCTAGATAGCCCGCCGCCGGGCGAGAGCCGGGCGGTTCACACATCGTGAGCCTGGAGAATTAGTAGTGGGTAGGTAAGGTATGCTTTCCTGAGGGCATCTTGGCTGGAGGACCTTGTGGCGCCGGGATGCAATGAGAAACAATGCAGTGGGATTACTCACGCCCCATGCAGAGAGAGGGTGACGCCAACGTCATCCAAAACAACAGGAACTGTCTGAAAAGATCACGCATTGATCCAGGGGGGTTCCTGCATCTACAAAAACAGTTGACGCCACCAATGCCTCCCTCAGATGCCACGGACGTGGCGCCAAGGCCAAGTTTGACTTGCGTTCCGGCGTCTGCGAAGCGAGGAGAGGCGGGCCGAGGGCTCAACCGGGGGGTATAGTATAAATACTTACAGATGGCTCAGTTTGAGAGCAGGAACAAATGAGAGCAAGTGCCGACGCCCCTGGAGATGGCTACCGACGTAGCAAAAGAGATAATCTTCATTTTCGGCCGCTTGTTTTTTCGTCGTCATCATCCTCAACTTGAATATGGGCACGACACAACCGCGGGATCCCATGTTCTGTCTGTCTGCGCCGGGCCGACTTCGTCACGCCTGCGCCTTGAGTCGCCCGCCGGAAGGGCCGATATGACTGACGATGAGTGAGGCGGAGGTCCAAGCGTATTTGCGGGCGGTGGCGGGCGAACCGCATTTCCACGCCGCAAATTGTCCAGCTGGGCTGACCAATTGGTAAAACCATCCCGAGCTGCCGTGTTAAAAGGCACGGGCCAAAAATCCTTCACGGCGGCTTTGTCTTCTCGGAGCAAGGTCGTGAAGATCCCTGTAGTACCGGCCGGTATGCCTGTACCGATTAGCAAAGGCTAGATAGCTTGACCACCTACATTCAAGTCCGGAGATAACCGGGACGACTGGGTAATAGGTGATGAGATGCGGGGCGGGAGATCGTCATCCGTCTACCTAGGACCTAAGCACTAGATATCGTCTCCCCCACGGTTAGCAGGCAGGTCAGCAAAAGTCGCCGACGATAATCTCCAAGTGAGATCAAATTCCCATTACTCCTCCCCCACAGTTAGTTAGTAGGTACCTAAGTCAGCGAAAAGTCGCCGGCGATAATCTCCACGTGAGATCAGATCGTAAGCTCCCTCCCCCCCACCATAAGATCAGAGGACGCATATGACGTGATGACGATATATTTCATCATGGTTGAGGTGAGATGAGACGTCTGACGAAAAAAAAGTCCAGCCAAGAGCAACGCAAGACTCTCTGTAAAATAGCTAACTTAATCCCGCCTATTTCAAACCCCATGTGTCTCGCGATGTTGACCACCATTGCAACAGACCAAAAGATCCAACGTTAGCAAGTTCCAGACAGAAACACCAGGGCCTCATTCAGCACGTATTCAGTCACGTCTGCGGGTGCGATCCGGCCTTGGGCATTACACGCCAGCGGCCGATGACGAATAGATGAATGTCCTTTCTTGTCCTCCCTTCCCAGCACTTATCGCAGTAGGGTTAGACGAGGTAGGTACCGTCAGCGGATTCGCATCGCCCAGCTCAAATGTATCTCAACATGTTCCCGGACGGTTGTGGGGGGGGGAAGAAACCCTCAACATCCCGCAACTACGCAACTCATACATACACTTCGTCCCCAAAGTTATAAGAGGTACCTACCCGGTTACGGACATTCAATTCATCGGGGGGCCGGCAAGTTGCTCGCTGTCCATTAGATAGACGTTGGGTACCTATGCAACATAGCTCTTAGTAGGTTAGGTAGGTAACGTGCATCAAGCCTCCACGACCGCGTCTTCAAGCTTTCGAGATCAAGATTGGATCTTATCTTCATCTCAGAGGGCGGAACTGGCATCACATCTCAATACCCATCTAAACCAAGATCCCCATCATCCATCCATCTCGATTAATTCCTCCCCTTCCTCCCCTCTCCCCTCCCCTTATTTCCATTCTGAGTGAACACCCATTTCTAAATATCTAGGTAGGTAGGTAGTAGACACCACCACCAACCTAGCCCGATTAATGCAAGACCTCAAAGACAAAAAAGAAACAAGTAAAATGGTTGTCGGGAAATTATAAAAAAAAAATTAAGAACTACGTGAAAAAAAAAAAAAAAAAAAAAAAAAAAAAATTCTCCGTGAGATCCCTACGCCGTTCTTTCATCCCTCATTTCCTCCACGCAACAGAACAGACGAATCAACCAACCAACCAACCAACCGAACAGATAGATAGATAACCTCAAATGCGTGCCCCCCTAAAATCCCCACCAGCGCCAAACAATGCCATTGCGATCCGATGTTTGGTCCGATATGATGCATAAACAAGACAAGACAACTCATTCCCCAAACCCCCCTTTTTTTTTCCATATCCCCCAAGTCTAGGTTAGTAAAAGTGTCGATCGACTGCCCTTGTCTAAATTGATAAAAAAAAAACCGACGAACCGCCTCCCTCCCATTGAAAAAAAAAAAAAAACGCTTTTTTCTGCTTCTGCTTTTGAAATGGAAACTTTTTTCTGTCTCTGCTTTTGAAATGCAAGTTAAAAAACCTAGTAACGTTTTTTTTTTCGCGCAAACCCCTAAACGCCCAAGCTCTTCACGCAAGCCCACAGCACGACGGGCACGATGACGTTATCATTCCCGCCGGTGAGCACGGCCTCGACGAGGCTGGCCGTGACCGCACAGGTGCCCGTCTTCCGCATCGTCGTCATCATCGTCATCGCCGCCGTCGTCGTCGTCTGCGTCGTCAGCAGGCCCATGTCCACATCATCGGGATTCGTCGGGATTGTGGTTGCGGTGGTAGCCCACCCCCCGACGCGCAGCCACGCGTGCGCGGCCATCAGGCCCACGAACACGGCCGCCGCGAAGGCTGCGCTGCCCTCGAGGCTCTTGCCCCCGCCCCAGAACCACTTGCGCCGGCCGTGGCGGCGGCCGACGAGGGAGGCGGCGGCGTCGCCGAGCCCCACGCACACAACGCCCGAGACCATGGCGACCTCGCGGGTCGGCACGTCCCACCCCACGAGGTGGTCTCGACCGTCCCCGGGGTCGGCCCGGGGGAGGGAGCCGAGAGAGAGCCAGAGGGGGATGGCGCAGCCGATGAGCAGGAAGATGTGCGAGATGACGACGGGGCCGCGGAGGTCCCGGCCGTCGACGTACGGCGCCAGGAAGAGGGAGAGCGGCCGCGACAGGGGAGGGAGCTGGCTGGCGCGCAGGAGGTCGAGCAGGAGGAAGGCGGCGAGGACGATGGCGAGGGCGAGGGCCACGAAGCACGGGTCGACGTACGTCGCGGGCAGGAACATGGCCACCATCATGAAGTGGAACACCTTTCGGCGCGTGTCCACCTCGCAGACGGGCGACAGCCTGGAGACGACGGTGAGGCCGATCACGATGATGGTCAGGCAGTATGCGCTGAGCAGCAGGCGCGTGTTCGCCTCGCCGAAAGAAGATCGCAAGTGGTCGACCCACCCCTGTTGTAGAATTGGGTCCGTGTCTTGAGACATTCGTGGTGGGAGGCAAATCCATTGTCCCAGGTTGCGGGTCACTACCTGCCATCTGAACCACGGGATGTCCCCGAATAGGTAGCCTAGGGCCCAGCCAACGGGTTCATTACCGTGCAGCGATTCATTCCTGACCACCTCCTTTATGCCAATGACGGGCAGAGGGATGAATATGGCGCCTACGATGCAAATGTAAACGTACAAGGCATATATCCACTTCCGGAATACTGCCTGTTGGTAAGTAAGCGAGACAAAAGCTTGGATTGAGGCGGATGCAGATCGCTTTTTCCGTCCGGATGGCGTATGGGTTGGAGGTTTCCGTGGCCTGCCTGTCGACGGCAGAGTGTGTCTGCGGACCTGTATTGTCTCTGCCTTTTTCTCCCCGGCACCAGCATTTGAGAAGGATCTTGCTTCGAAATCTGGTGCAGAGGGCGCACCGTCTGCGATCATGGTCCGCACTCGAATGAGTCCTCTGGCTATTTCTGTGCCAGGCTCATCCGTGTCGTCGAGTTCGTCGATAGCTTCGCATGAACTACAAGACGAGCTGTCCAGTACCGCATGAAAGAGGTCATGCCTCATTCTTCGCCACAGCAGCAGTGACGAAAGGATAGCATGGCTTTGTTTCACAAGATTCGAGGGGCGCTTGAAACGCCATTTGGGTACACGCGCAAGCGCTATTCCCCACTGAATTGAGTGACTACATGAGACCAGAATATCAAGACCACCGACCCAAAGCATTGCTTTCAAGATAGTGATCTGTGGTGACGATGATAATAGAAGGATATTAATGAGACTGATGGAGAGTAGTTGTAGCTCGGTGGTAAGGAGGCTAGTAGTCGTCAGGGAGTGCAAGACGTGGAGAAGACTACAATGTAGAGGATAGAGAAGCACGGCTGCGTCCGGAGAAAGGGCGGCCGGTAACGTCCCCGTCTCCCCGTTATCCGTCGGCGCCGCTACGGGCTCCCCCAAAAGACGGGGTATGGCCAAGGGTAAGGTCGTCAACACCCAGTGGAGCGGGCTTGTATGTTCGTAAGCCGAAGATAGCGCAGGAATCAAGGCGCGCGGGAGAGAACAGAGGGCGAGAATAATGTTGGGGAGCAGTATCGCGGGGTTGTTGGTGGCAACGAGGGACGAGACCAAGACTGTCATGGTTGGTGGGTAGAAAAGGGGTGCCGGATCGAAGGACGACGGTATCGCAAGGGGCAGTGCTCGCGAGGGCTTTCGGTACCAATAGGCCCAAAGTAGTAGTCGTAGCGGGTATAGGGCGATCAAAGCCGCCATAGTTGCCATAGCGTAACGAAGTTCTACAACAAAGTTAATCATCTAAATACGCTCGCCAGGCAGCGCAACACGGGATGAGGGCTCTTACCACGACTCGAGCTCTGCAGCACAGGTTGCACTTGTGCATTGGTGTACACGAACAGGGCCAGGATGGCGATGAGGAGGAGCTCGGTCAAGCGGCGCATAACTTCCCTGGCCGTCTTCCTCATCCGCTTGTCTGCGGCGGCAGCGGAGGCTTGCGCCCACGTCGTGTCCTTCTTTGCGCCGGAGGGACGTCTGCTCTCCCCATCGAGCAGGGCAGGGGGCGCGAGGAAGGGCGTGGAAGTGCCCGAGGAGGTCTCGTTCCGCCCACGCAGGCCCTTGTGTAGTCTCCTCGGGGCGGGCAAGCCCTTGAGGAAATGCTCGTCGTCGGCTTCGGTGCCGCTATCGGTGGGGGGGGTTTGCAGGGGACCATAACTGCTGCTACGGGGTGGTTCGCGCAGCGCCGAGGCCGGGCGACGATACGGATGGGGCGATCGCGAGAGCAGTCGCGCCGACTGGTCGGGGTTGGGGCAGATGGTAACATCTTCGCAGGCGGTGGTTGAAGGGCTGCGATGGTCAGGCATGTCGAGTGACCAAGTGGCCTCACGGGGGGTTCGGTGGCATGGGAGGTTGGAGGGAAGGTGTTGCTTATTGCCCAGGCACGGTCATTATTTGTATTTGTGGTAGGAGCATATGTGTCGTTGTGTGAGTTCAGCGGGACGCAGGGCCAGAGTAAATGCACGTCGTCGACTGCGGGAATGTCTGCATGGGTTGGAGCCCGGAGATGAATGATCACATGTGTTTGTTCGAGGTTTGGGTAGGTAGTTAGGTAAAGTAAGTACCTAATCTTGTGAGCTACCCGTCGGTACCTGCACTACCTACGCGCGTTCCACGTGCACTGGTCCAGATTTATGTGGAGGCACCTATAGCTGCAGATTAAGTACCTACGTCTGCTTATTATGTAGGTGGGTACTTACGGTGCCTACATGCCACCCTCCACTGCTACACTTGTATTCGGGTACGTACATCGCGAGTATCTAAGGAGGTACCTAGGTAGGTGGAATACAGCACCGAGGCTTTTGACGTACCTAACCTATAAATACTAAGTACCCACCTGTATTGCTTCGCAGAAAGCTTATATATAAAACGAAAAAAAGCATATATGAACTACGGTGGAAGCTCGATAACGTCAAAGCTGATGAATACAAGACTATCACGGGCAAACTGCTGCAGAAATGGAACCAGGCAGTGGGAAAGTGTACTTGTGTCGAAGCTCGAGAGCAAGACAACCACGATGCTAAGACTAAGAATGCAAAGCGGCGTACTACCTACAGTAAGTACTTACTTACCTGCTGGCAGTCTACCCCGTCGATCTGCAGATACCGCCTACCTTTTTCATTTCTCAGCCGTGTCTCACGATAGCCGAATCAGCAAAAGAGTAACAGGGGGGTTTGTCGTCCCGGTCCGCCGTGGCCTTCTGTGACCCCATTTCTAGTGACGCTAGTTCCAGCGTGACTTATCTAAGCATTCTATCTAGATCCCGTATCGAAAAGTATGCTGTAATACTCGACCGGTAGAACAACATCAGTTCCAGCCTTTTAAACAGTATAATCTTAAATTCTCTATACAACAGGAAGTCTCTCCTCTCAGGTCATGTACAACTGTTGTTCAAGTAGTAGGATTCAAACAAGACTAAAGCTTGATGTAGGAGAGAAACGCGTACGATACATGGGCGAGTTGTGTACCTCATATATCTAGTACTCGTGGGGTAGTAGTGGGATTCCTATTCAGGTCAGGACAATGTCACTGTTACTGTTAGGCACGCTGTTATAGCGATGTTACAGCACAGTTTATAATCCAAATAGAAAAACTACGCAATACTGACATAAGCCAATATAATTTATTACTGGATCGCCCTGTTCTTTCATCTTAACCTAGATAATCGTTTGGTGTAGCTCGAGATGACTCACCCTACACCAAAGTGATGTAGCACATTGTAGCACAACTCAGTGGGTAGCTGCAGCGGCTCCGGAGGTATAATTAGAAAGGAAAACCCAAGGCCTTGATTAAAGTAATATACGTTTTGTTATAACAACTGTAAAACGACAGAACGGTAAGTTTTTTTCCCTTGGCAAAGTGGCCTGCGTAAAGATTCAACCAGCAGCGTTCTCAAAAGGGGGGTCCCATCGGACAGGTAGGCCATAGAGCGGGCGGTACGTGTTCTGGTCTTGCTCGTCTGCATCGTCTCGGTAAATATCATGTGACCCAGACGGATAGGTGAGGCCTCCTTGTCTCTTTGCCCACGTTAATCATTATTCTCACCTACTTTTCTAGATAGCTTCTTCCCCTGTACATCATCTAGATACGTCGCCTTTTGGTATATAGCACGGGTTGCACGCAAGTTGTCTGATTTCTTGTCCTTGAAGCGTGATCTGGTATTACAACAGTAACCTTGATGACCTTCCCTGGCAAGTCTTGTTGTAAAGCCTGACAAGATTAAAAGAATACTAGGTAAGAAGGTGAAGACTGGCTTGTGAAAGAATATTAGGTAGGAAGACGAAGACGGGCTTGGGGAGGGTGGGGAAAGACAGAGAAGGTGAGCAACTCTGTTAGGCACAGTGCCGGGAAAGCAGCACGTGGCGGGCTTGATGATTGGAGATTGGTGTTGCGCGGCCAGTCTGGTTGGTATTGTAGCCCCGATGGGAAATGGCATTGTTGAACCCCTCCACGGCCGTCCATGACATGGGTCAGCTACCCCTCCACCTGTCGATGTATAAGCTAGCTATATTATGACGAACACCTCCCACCCTTCTATCGTTCTCCTTTCTTTTAGTCCTTGCTAAACGCCTACAGCTTGAATACCAGCTTGACCTGACACTTTTCCACTTTCCCTCCCGTGGCAGTCATCCATCCGCCACGCACTTCCAACACCCCAAGACCGCTGAGCCAGAAGTCTACATAAAATAAGTATTGCGGCCCTCGTGCCTATTGCTTAACTTCTGCTTCCACCTTCGCTTCTGGGTCTCGCGTGTGCTGTTGCGCCGGACCTCACCTCCTATCCATCTCTTCACACCAAGCGTTCCTTATTACACACAAGAGTCTTTTCGACGCCTAAAATCTATCAACACCAACAATCTATCAACACCAACAATCTATCAACACCAACAATCTATCAACGCCAACAGTCTCTCAACAGACATAGTCTCTCAACAGACACAACCCATCAACACCCATAACCTATCAACACCACAACCTATCAACGCCCACAATCTATCAACAGACATAAGCCGCAAACATGGCATCCCCTATTCGTGTTGATGATCACACCCACGGCGCCGCAGACGTCGGGCCGGCCCAGGACATGCATCACCACCCCGAATGCCCGGCCCCAGCACGTCCCCCCGCCGAGCCATGCGATCACCCCGACCAGCCCGATATCAACTCTGACTCGGAGTTCGCTGATGATAACGGTGCCGACACTCTCTCTACCCACAGCGTTGAGGCCGAAACCGTCTCCAGTCAAAAAAACGAGTCGGATGCTACGGGACCGACCAGCTTAGCGCCATCATCCGGCGGGTATAAGGGTAAGGGTAAGGGAAAGGAGACGATCACCATCTCCATTCAAAAAAATGAGTCGCATGTTACGGGACCGACTAGCTCCGCGCCATCCTCCAGGGGGGGCAAGGGGAAGGGGAAGGAGACGATCACCGTCTCTAGTGGCAACGGTTCGGCCGCTGCCACGATAGGAACGTCGAGTGCGCCGCCGAAGCCTCTCGTCACGGGCAGTCCGTCCATGGATATCAGTCCAGGGGGCGATGGAGCCGGCCCGGCTAGCGACCAGCGCGGTGGTGGGAATATTGTCTCGCCAACGATGAACTTTGATACGATCTGGCAAGACATCATTGACAACGCGCCAGCAAATGGGAAACCTGTTTCATTCAAAACTCTCAAAAACCTCTCCCTGGCGTCGGAAGACGTCCCGGATTCTGTCCGCAAGGACATTATCCGCTTCGAGGATGACTTGGACTCGGCGGGCATGTCATCCGCCCCCTGCTCCAGCGTGGATGGCAATCTGGCTCCCGCCATCTGGGCGGTAGCCGAGGATGGCTCTTCGCTCAAGTGCGCGACGATGTACCAAGTCGGCTTGAACATGCTGAGCTCGCGCCAGATGAGAGAGGTCTTGAGTCTAAACGACCTGCGGGAAATCTGCAGGGTGTGCCAGGAGTGCTCCTCGAGCTTCTTCGCCTGGATGGGCTTGCCTAAGATGCCGGCGGAGCCTCAGCATAACGCCCGCCTCTTCACCAAGGACGACGTCATCAATTGCCTGTTCGACATGATGGGGGATGCGGGTAAGATCAAGTGCTGCGTCTTCGAGTCGGGCGCCGCCGAGAGAACGACCACTCTCCGATTCGGCCTCAACAAGGAGATTGTCCTCTACAGCCTGAAGAGCGGCGAGCCCATCACGTTCGTCTGCTGCGACGAGACCTTCCCGTCCAAAGACTGGGCCGACGAGGCTGTTAAGGCGTTCGAGCGAGGCGCTTTGCCTTGGGACAGGGCCGGCTTGACCTTCAAGAGGGTCGGTCGCACCCAACCCGCCCACTTCCGCATCGCCTTCTCCCTGATGCCCAAGGACTTGGACGGGGGGACTCTGGCACAAGCCTTCTTCCCCAGCGCCGCCAACCCGGAGCAGCGCACCCTGTGGGTGTACCTACTGGCCTTCCACCCGCTCTACCGTGGCCACATGGCCGGCGTCATGGGTCACGAAGCCGGCCACATCGGCGGCTCTAGACACGGCCACGACGAGCACTTCCGCTCCGACGGCTCCGAAAAGTCGGGGCTCAAGTCGGTCAAGATGGGGCACGACAACCCCATGAGCGGGATGAACTACTTCGACAATCTGGCCGACCTCGCTATTCAGGGGTCGGACATTGACGACATGCGCAACATGTACAGCTACGACAAGGACGTCTACAAGGGGTACCCGGTCCGTAAAGTCGCGCCGGCGGAGACGGCCTATCCGCTGATGCTGTCGTTTGACTATGTCATTCAGTATCTGCTCAGGAATGCGAGGTCTTGAGATTCTAGAACCAGGACTTGTTCATATCTGGGGAAACAAAATAAAGAAGAACAAAAATAGAACAAAAGAAAGCGATCCAGTCACCTTGGATATAATAAACCACACGGTTATTTTTTATAACGATATTTAAACTACCTAGCTAGCTTAGCAACAGAGGCAGTTTTAATAGAGTTTTTAGCTTTTTTTTAACATATAAAGTAGACCAAAATGTAGCGAGTGATTGATGCGCAATAAGGAGTGACCGGGCCTCAGTGTACTTACATAATTAGCGCATTCTCGTCGGAGAAAACGAAATCGCATCTACTATGCCCTGGTATCTGCTAGGCACGCGCACAGTGATATGTCTAAGACACGTTTATTGCCATCACGGTAGTCGACCATGACGCTAGTGCTGCTGATACCTCCTAGCATGGGCCATCCCTCATTGCCGTTGTCGACTCTTTCGTGAACGACCAAGGGCATCCTCATCGGCATTGTTGATGTTCTCTTCACCAACTAAGGCAACGTCCTCGGGGACTTCATCGATATCGACGAGGGCATTCTCGTTGGCATTGTCGTCGTCCGTTCCTGTCACATGGTTTTGGTGGCACGTATGACAGCGAGCCTGCGGACGCAGGTAGAGAACTCTACCTATACGTACAGCAGGACGTCGGCACCTTAGGTAATTAGAACCCACCTTTCCGAATTCACGTGTCTTTCTGAGGGTCCCTGATCTACCTAGGTAGACCATGGTCGCTGCGGTTGTCGGCACGTGCGCATGAAGCTTGTGTAGCCTTCCCGCGCCCATGCAGAGTTTGTGTTGAAAGTGCCTACATACCGTCAAGATATTCGGACACCCCCAGAGAGACACGTTTTATAGCGGCGCACGACGGAATAGATGATAGGCCCTACCCTCTCCGTCCCGTTACCTCCATCGCCGCACGACTGCTGCTGCGTCGGAGTTTCGGCTCATCGCGGTCCCGATACATTCATTGGCCCATCCCTTCCGTTTTGGGGTTTCCGGCGTGGCCGGCGGCCCTTTCAGGTTCCTAAGCCAGGCCTCCAACGGCCAGACGGGCTTTGTGGCGGTGGTTTAACGGGCTTGGCCGCCAGTAACAGTACTTGTTGAGTACTATATGTCTCAGGGCGAGATTGCGCATGGGCTAAAATTTCCATCTCGTATTCCCGAACCCGGAGACATGCCGGAAGCAAGTCCGGCCATAATAATAAATTGCGCTAATCCCAATAAGGGCAGCTACCCACTTATGTAGACGTCATCGATTTTATTTTCGTTTTCTGTGCATTTATCTCGACTACCCAAATGACACACTCCTTCCAAGGCGAAATCATGCAATTAGTTCACTGATAAAGCTGGCACTGCCTAATCATGGATCTCGGATATCGCTGAGCCGAAAGCTTGTGGAGGGAAACAGACCTGCACCGTATCAGCCAAACCAGTCACTGTACAGATTACACGGCGTCAGCTACCCAGTTATTCTGATGGAGCCCCCAGTGGAGGGAGGCTTAGACAGCCTGGCTGGCCATCATGGGCCGGGTTTACCGAGTCCTTTGATGGCCCAATTGTCATCCGCTTGATACGTACCGTTATGCGAATAGCCACCGGAATACGAGGGATCTGGGAAATACCTACTAGATAGGAAATAGGGAAAAAGAAGGCGGTTGGTGATGATACACTATGTACCTAATCCCTGCTAGGCTCCCGAATACCGTAGAGCCCTCCAAACAGGAGTTAGGACCAAACAGTTAGACTAACGTCTGATTAAATACGCAATTCAACCACCTATCGAGCCGCATGTACCCCGTAAGACCGTGTCATACGGCAATGACACACTTGGTGGCCAATCTATCCGCTGTCCTGCTTGGTAGGCTCGGGTGTTTTCCCTCTCTTTTCTTCTCCTTGGGCATCCATCAGCTGGACCCGATGCTAGCGCCGAGCGTGCTAAGCCGGCACATCCCACCCGGCTGGTACGCCAAAAACATGGAAGATGCGGCTCGTATCAAGGGTGCATCCCGGCTCATCGACGGAGCTAGCCAGTGACTAAAGATCCCTACGACCCGACCTAAGGCAGTGTAACCAGCCGCAGTCGCCGGCCTGTGAGAGGTCGTGCACCACACGCAGCCAGGTTGGCTACGTAGGCAGCTTAGGTACGCCTCATATTATATATATAGCTTACGGAGTACCTTGAGCATGGACCCGTCAGCTAGGCCCTACCTGCATACATGACGGGTCTGGTCCCTCTCGCCTGAACTTGTCTTCCGACATTGCATCCCCCTCGTTGTCCGGACAAACACCCAAGAGGCGTGTGAGTGAATAGGATAAAAAGTGAGAAGGGAAGAAGGAAAGAAAGAAAGAAAGAATCATCTGCTCCCAAGAGTGTCTTGGCCACGACACATACCCACCTCACTCACGCCACACTATCACGACATCAAACATGCGGGACCTTCTCACCTGGCTCATCTACGCCTCCTCGGCGGTTGCTCTCACAGACGCAGCCGCCCTCCAGAGAACAGGGCGGGGAGACATGATACGAGCCAGGAGTGCCGAGGACACCGTGGAGCGAGGTCAGGACAAGGCCATCCTCTCCGGTCTGCTGAGGGTCATGTCGGCCCAGGCCATCCACGGGCTCGTCAGGGACGGCGCCCCGGTCCGCCTGGCCGCCCGGCAGGCCTCCCCGATGAACGACACGACCACCCCCGGGGCCACGACCTCTTCCGAGCCCACTGTCACGCCCACGCCCACTACGACCACGCCAGATGAGTCGTCGACGACGTCGCCCGATGTGACGCCCACGGAGTCCACCCCGGCGCCGACGAGCACGCCTCCGGATACGTCGTCGTCGCCGGCACCCACGTCGTCCGCTTCGTCCCCGGCGCCCACGACGACCCCGCCGGTCGAGTCGACCTCCAGCCCTGCTCCCACCAGCGAGACGACCACCTCCGCGTCCGAGTCCCCCAGTTCCGAGTCCTCCAGCGAGGCAGATTCTCCCAGTAAGCTTTTGACATTTTGTTTCTGTCTCTATCTCTTTATATATCCAGTCATTCCCAATGCCCACCCCGAGGGAAAATAAATGAATAAAAAGTCGTCAACTCGACTCGTTTATTCCCTCACTCGTTACACTTGGCCCTCTCTCACCTACACCTCACTACGATTCCCCTTCTCCAACCCCAACTCTAACCCCAACATCATACTTATTAATAAAAAAAAAAAAATTCTCTCATCTCTAACGCACATCACAGCAACACCCTCCCTCACAACCTCAAGAAGACCGACCACCACCACTCCCCGGCCGACCCCGACCTCCAAGACCACTACCTTCACGTCGACGCTGCCCGACGGCGTCGTGACCACGGTCACCGAGGTCGCCGTCGTCACGCCCGGCGTAGACGGCGAGGGCGAGGACGGCACCCCGACCGAGAGCGCCGTCGGCAACCTGCAGACGGGCAATGCCGCCCCCTGTGGCGCGCGGGTGCCGGGCTTCGGCGAGATCCTCGCGGGCCTGCTCGTGGGGGGGTTCGTGCTTGCTTGAGCTTTGAGCTTTGAGCTTTTGAGTTGGAGGGGTTCAAGTGAGAAGCTTGGGTTAGTGTACTTACTTGTCAAAAGAGGACTCTAGCTACGTATGGAGAAGGGTTTTTGTTTTGGAGGCGGGCTGGCCGGCGGGGTACAGTCTACGCAGTTATTTCAGATTGCTCTGTTGCATTTTTTGTTTGTTTGGAAAATCCCATCCTATGGGGAGGCAGTCTTCCTTTTCCCACTCCTGATGATTATTTACGACAGAAAGAAAAGGCAGATAGACATAAGGGTGGGCCGAGGGGGCACACGGAAATAGAGCTGGGAGGGTCTTACCTAGAGCGAGCGGATGGACGGGCGGGCAAAAACATTAATTTTAATAGCGAAAGGAACAAACAAAACATAAGATAAATAAAAAATCAAATCGAAGCAGCGCTTTTTTTCTTCTTATTGTATATGGTTTTTGCTATTATGAGTACCATACATATATCGCCTACCAGGCGGATGTGTACGTGGGATATGACGTACGGTGACTGAGGCATATGCGATGTTATTTATGTCGCTTTGATGGGCCTGGCTAGCGCAAATAGAGACTTGCAAAGGGAAATCGTAGACTGCTTCGCGTGAGATTCGGCGTGGGGGGTTGGTGAGAGAGGTCATGGCTATGGCATTGTGTCTGTACTATTTGGTGCTGGCTCGGGGCAGAAACGAGCCGGCTCGCTACACTGCCTACCATTCCCGGTTTCCCAGAGCCCACTGGCATCGGTGAAGATGGTACAAATAGCGGCTCGAGTCATGTTCATGTTCATTCACTCGCCAGGCAGATAAAACTCATACCCCGCTATCGAAGCGGGGATATTTGATACCGGGATGCAAACCTTGAGGAACGACACATCGTGTTGAAAAGATATTAGCCCAAGAAACATGCCAAAGATGCAAGACGCCCGGTGGGATATGCCAAAGCTTGCCGCCTTGTTATTATACAGGTACAGATAGACGAAGAGAAGCCGTCACGGTGAGGAGGAGGATCAGGAAACCGGCTTGTGGTATTATGGTCCCATCCGTTTATTATCCGGGCCCGATCTTGGGCATGTCGTGGTGCTCGCTCAGCTTCGACAGGTACGTGTTGAGGCCCTCCACGCGCTCCTTGTGTGTCTTGCGGATCTCGGACGCCAGCGCCGGGTCCTCGAGCATCCTCTGCATCTGTTTCTCGCGGGGGGCGCGCGACGGAGCCCAGAAGTCAGCATTTTCTCCTCTCGGCCCCTTACCCTAGGTAGGGAGGGGGTTTATATCTGTATGTGTATGTGTATGTGTATGGAGAGAAACCAAAACAAGAAGAAGAGGTGTTGAAACCGCGGCGGGGGGTTTTTATTCGTACCTTCTTCTTCATCGCCTCCTCGTGTCGTCGTTCCGCTTCCGTCTTGTACTCGGGCACGGGCTCGGGCTCGGCTTTGGGATCAACCTCGACATCAACATTGCGCTCGGATGAGGCCGCCTTAGCCGCGACGTCTTCTCTCTTGTTGTCGTCGGCGCCGGGGGCGGCGGACAGCGAGCGCTCGAGGTTCGCCGACTTGCCCTTGTCCTTGTCCTTGTCCCTGCTGCTCTTCTTCTTCTTCTTGGCCTTCTGGACCTTTGCACCCTTGAGCTTGAGGGCGCCGCCGGTCCCGGCCGAGACGTAGTCGTCTGCGGGCATGGTTAGGGAGGGGAGGGTCGCGCAAGGTTGTCAGAGGCGGTTGGATTGGAGACGTGGGCGGCGCCTCGATAAGTGGTTGTTCGCGTTTACTTGTTGCCAGACGGTGGCGGGACAATGACCTGCCGGCTGCCAGTGTGGACGGCCGGCAGCGCGGCTGCTCCACTTGATCCACAACACGAAAAATAATGCTTTAAAAGCGCGACGCAGCCCGGCTCTCTTCCCTCTCTTCTCTTTCCTTTCCTTCTTCAGATCAAAAAGTATAACAGAGTCGCCACGACCGTCACCTCGCTATTTTACAGTGACGAGTTGCCATTCCCCCATGGGAATTTACTCTGGAGAAGGAAATCTCCTTACTAGGAAGTCTCCCGCTCGTCTTCGGACTGTGAACGGGAGATGTCGATTTGAAAGGAAACATGCCACAAAATGCCGCCAAGGTTTTGATTGATTGTGATTACCTAAATACCTACCTCGTTGGTTTTCGCACTCCACGCCGTAAGCGAGAGAACCCAGTGAAGCGCTACGCCACTTGCTGTATCGGCCCCGGCTACAGATTATCAGTGCAATGAAGATGCTGTCTTCTGAATAATGGCTGCACCGTCCGCATGGAAAGGGAACCGGCTCACGCAAAGTTAGATGGAGGTATCGTAGAACACGTGCATCGATTGACTCTCTACCTACTAACCAACCACCGCACCCAAATGTGTGTGCATAAATTGTATATCCAGCGCTTACAGCGACAGCCTGCGCGCCAGCATGTGTAATGTAGGTAGATACACGAATGAGTGTGTTGCTACTACCTACCTTAAGGTATGTTTGTTTATCTACATTGCCCTGCTTTTCAAGTTACCTCTAATGGGTATGCAGTGGGAAGATATTTGTTTATGGAGATGATTTGATGTTATGAGAGCGCAGAATGCCGTTGAAGAGGCACAAAACATGGCAGGTCTCACAAGTCTCGCAAGCGGTCTCGGATATTCAGAAGACAGCGGTTCGCTCGGCTCGCCGAGCGCCTGGCGCTGCACCCTCTGCAACGCCCGAGGAATGCCTCATAATCAACGCACCATTCCGATTCCCACCATATGCCACTTCGCACCCGCCGGAGCAGTTTGTTATGGCTCACTCGTTGATATGCGCACAAGGCGAGGAGCGTCCAAGGCGAATGAAGCCCGATTTCTGAGCATGGCCGCAGCACAATACCGTCGTCGATGCTCGGTATAAAGATAGGTCATCGCTCAGCTGTTCACCATCATCTCCCACTATCACCACCACCACCATCATCACAGTCACTCATTCACAGCCTTCTCGGCACCACACTCCTTTTTAAGCAATCAACAAACAGTCGCTCATTTCAGCCACACTCGCTCTTCAGCACTTCGCAACAATCCCGAGTATATCACACGAATTCGTCCGGTGTATCTACATAAACAAACACATTATCAAGATGTCCGTCGCCAACATCACCACCGCCTCGGCCTTCCTCTACTGCCCCCCGGTGACGCACACCCCCGTCACCACCATCTACCAGACGGTCCTGCCCGCCGCCTGCGAGACGAGCCAGTGGATGGCCACCTACACCATCACCGAGACCCTGCTGATGCACGGCGACAAGACCAAGCACCCCGGCCACGGTGACGCCACCGTCCCCCCTGGCTTCGTCGTCACCACCGTCAGCTGCCCTGTCTGCCCCGAGTCCGAGGTCGTCATCACCTGCCCCGGCGCCCAGCCCACCGGCATGGGCAAGCCCACCTACCACATCGAGGGCAACGGCGTCACCGCCACCATCACCGCCTGGGCGGGTCCGGCGCCCACCAATGGCGGCAGTGGCAGCGGCTATGGCAGCGGTTCGGGCTACGGCTCTGGCTATGGCAGCGGTAGCGGCTCCGGAAGCGGCAGCGGTTATGGATCTGGCAGCGGCTCCGGCAGTGGCTACGGCGCTGGCTCCGGAAGTGGCAGCGGCTATGGTTCTGGCAGCGGCTCTGGATCCGGTTCTGGCTCTGGCTATGGTTCCGGCTCCGGAAGTGGCAGCGGCTACGGTTCTGGCTCGGGCAGCGGCTCCGGGTCTGGTTCAGGTAGTGGTAGCGGCTATGGCTCCGGCTCAGGTTCAGGTTCAGGCTCAGGCAGTGGCTACGGTTCCGGATCTGGCTCGGGTTCGGGCAGCGGCTCTGGCTCGGGCTCCGCGGCTTGCTCCGGCTCGGGCCCCTGCTATGGCAAGGGTAGTGGAAGCGCCAGCGCCAGTGCTGGCTCCATGAACAACGGCACACACGGTACCTACCCAGTGGCATTGAGCGGCGCTGCTGCCTCGTTGAAGAGGTCTCTGATGGTCGGCGCTGGTCTGGCGTTCATGGCCGGTCCCTTCATCCTGCTGTAAAGTATCCTTGTATCTCGTGGTATGCATCATCATGAGCCGGGTATTGTCTCTGGGGGTTAGGGGTTGGGGGTATCTAGGCGAGAACGGTTGTCCCTTTGTCCTGGATATGGTTGATGATTCATGTCTCATTTCTATTGGAGCTTCATAGGGGGTGCTTTGGATCTTTTTTATTTGGGGCTGTTTCATTCTGGATATTACTATTTGTTTCGCAATTTTTCTATATCAGTTCAACCCAAGTTCTATACTATTTATTGTCACAGGCCGTTATGCTTTCCTACTGCTGCCGGAAGTTGGGTGGTGGATAATTCGCCTTCGCCGCTAACCAACCAGGCGGTGCTGCAAGCCAGGATAACGGCCGAACGCCTCAACATCCATGCCAGAACGGCGGCCGTCCTGCATTCGTAAGCAGTACGCTGTGGGCACAACTGACAGAATACCATATCGAGATGGCCAGTAGGCTATTACATTATTGTCGCGTATAGTCGTTAATATCAACACGATGTTAACGGCATTGTCTTTCCGTCTCAGTTATGAGCCCTTCCTCTCCCTAGCTACCTAATACGTAACATCAACATGGCTAACGAAAATGCAGCGCCCCACACGTACAAGGAACGGGTAGGCGCACGTTCGATCTCCGGGCTAAACACCAGTATTAGCAAATATTATAGCACAACAACAACTAGGTGTGCTATATGCAGTATACAAGCAGACGCTCAGTACACGTATTAACAAGTATTATAAACCCACTTGCTAATATGAGGTGTGTGTCGCATATAGTCGTTAATACCAACACGGTATTAACGGCGTTGTTTTTCCGTGACAATGATATTCTTACTTACTAATTCATAATGATCACCATGCAACAAGCAATTCCCAACCCACTGAAGATACCACGGCTCCAAGCATCCGTCTCCATATCGAGCACCGCCTTATCGTGATCCTTCTTTGACACAGTACCAGGCGTGGAGACACGGGCAGTTGGAACTTTGGCAGCATCACCATTTCCCTGTTTATTTTGTTGTTGTACCCGGTCAAGAGTCGCCGAAGTGACGCCTGTTGCCTTGTTTTGTTGTTGTGATGGGCCAGACGTCTTAGAACTGATATTTGGTCCTGGGATGTTAGGGTTTGAGCCGTGAGCAACCGGAACTTTGGCAGCGTTGCCATTTCCATTTTTATTTTGTTGTTGAGCTCCCTCGAGCATCCCCAAACTGACGCCTGTTATCTTGTTCTGTTGTTGTGATTGGCTGGGCGTCTTAGAATTGACAGCTGTTACTGGAATGTTGGGGTTCGAGCCGTGAGCAACCGGGACTTTGGCAGCATCGCCATTTGTCTGGTCGTTTTGCGGCTGTGATTGGTTCAGTTTCTCTGAACTGACGCTTGTTGCCTTGTCCTGTAAGAATTCTGCGTCGACCATGATGTGTGAGATTCTACCGGCATCTGCAGCATGGAGGCACTCGACGAAATCGTCACGTGTGAGACGGGACGCCTGCGATGTCCCATATCCCGGCATGGTGTATGCGCTGGTACCCGTGGGATGGGACCGCGTTGCGAAGTCCCAGACGAAATAGACGCCCTTGCCGCCTTTGATGGATGATTTGAACCTGCCCACAGCTTGGCGCAATTCATCGCTTGTCTCGTGCAGACACGAAAGCGGTCCCTCGCTTGCAGCCACGATCTTATCTTCGAGCTCCTCATAAGTAGGTGGGCTTGTTAGGCTAACGGTGACTGGTACCGTATTGTGAGAAGGTTTTCCCCCGTTGTCGGAAAAGGGGAAAACAACCGCAATGGTCACAGACGGTCCAAAGTCTTCGCTCCCAGGCGTAGGTTCACCGCCGGATTTGGACGTCTCGGTCCAGCTGCTTTCGTCGCCAAATACCAGCAGGTCAGCATCACTCTTAGCCTCAAGAGGCGAGCCTATGGGCTTGATAGCCATCTTGGGAATGCGAAACTTGGTGATGTGAAAGTTGGTAAGAATGTGTGCATGTGGGAGAAGAAGTAGGTATTGTGGTCTGAGGATTCGCGGCCGAGCCGGCAATATATATTCGTTTGACTCATTCGGCAATAAAGTTAGAAGGAGCATTCAACCTTCTGTCGGGACAAAGGAACCGGAGACAGTGGGGGAGTGGTGAGGCCGATAATCGCTATTTAGAGTCTGGTGGCGACTAGGAAGGTTTCCGGCGTACGCGTATGCTCAGGACTCGACACCGAATATTATGCATTCCGTATCGCAAGGTTGAACTCAGGATACCCGTGATGGAATCAATACCAGGAATTCGTTAGGCCATCTCCTTGGCCTCTCACTGTTCGGTCAGACTGCTGGATAGAAAACAGCTCGTAGGCTCCCGTTGGCCAGTCAACATCATAATAGGACAATGGAACACATTACTACATACACTTAGGAGCACGAATTGGGCGACGATACATATTGTTGCGACTGTCGAGTAGCCCTGCTAGCTGTTCCTCGCGGCGTCGCGCGCACCGTCGCCCGCGCGCCGTGACGCTGCGTCGGCGGCGGCCTGCGCAGGCATCGCAGTCGGCTCGGCTCGGCGGCGGCTTGCGTTCTGGTCGGCGCGGTGCTGTCGTTGTTGTCGTCGCTGCGCATCCGAGCGCAAAGAATCCCTTTCATAATAAACCAGACATCAATGATCAATACTCAAATGGTTGGTTGAACGGATTACTCAGAAACATAAATCCAACATTAACGGGTGTATCACAATGGGGTGTTTGCGACACCCTTGCAAGCCAATTGGCGGAGTGAAGGGCACAATATATTGTAGACTTCAGACATTTGATGTTCCACTGACGTACGATTAAGTGCTCTGGCCAGGCGGGAAACCCCCCTCCCCCTGTCAGGTGGTTATGTCTCCGGAGTGAAGTAGTCACGCAGGTACGTCAACGGTAGGTCGAATGTAGGGGTAAGGGCTCAATAGGATTGATTTCTGAACCTCCTTCCACATTCTGGGGGGAGGTCCAGCCTTTTATATACATAGTTTCCACGCTATCCTGTCGCTTCGCCCTCCGTGTCCCCCCCGTCTGCTCGAGTGCCGCAAATATCTCCTCTGTCAATGCCACCCGTCTCAGCGTAGCCAGACCCTCGGCCGACCTGCAAAATAGGCCCCGTGCCCAGTCTGTCATGTCGGCCAGGAGCAGCCACAAATTCCTCCTATTTCTCGGAGGCATTGCGGCCGCCCCTAAGATTAGGAACATAAATGTTCCCAATGTTATTGTTGTTGATCCCCTGACCCCTGTCGGGCAGGCCTGGGGGAGACAGACCGGGCACGGCGGGCACCCGGGGCACGTTGGGCATGGCGGGCATGGCATCGCCGCCAGCGTCGTGGTAACGATAGTTACCGTCGAGGTGACGGTGGTGCTTGTGATTGCTGGGATCCCGGGGCATGTCGGATAGGGCGGGCAAGGTATTACCGCTAGAGTAGTCGATACTGTCGTGACCGTCGAAGTGACGGTGGTCGTAATTGTTGTGACTGCTGGGATCCCGGGGCACGTTGGGCACGGCGGGCACGGCATCGCCGCCAGAGTGGTGGTAACTATGGTTACCGTCGAGGTGACGGTGGTTACAGGGTATTGTCGTCCAAATTGTGGACGTTTCTGTCATCCTTATCACCTCTTGTGAGGTGAAGGTAGCTGTAATGGTCACCATGGTGGTCATTGTTGCCATTGTCAGTGTTAGTACTTGCTTGCTTATTCCAAAACAAAAGCAGGCGACAAAAATAATCAAGCGATTCTCAGGATTCGGTTTGGATTTGGCTCGTGACTCGATATCGGCTTGCCAAGAGGCGATCATAGATAGCCTTGCGGCCTCCATGGCGTTCGCGCTCTCCGGTGCCTCCAAGTATATCCGCTTTCGTCTTGTCGTTGGTAGACGCCGGGTTTTGTCCGTGTCCGCTCCGGATACAACTTTCCAGCACACTTTGGTTGGACCCGCCAAGATCAGGTCGATGATGTTGTTGTTCAGGCTAATCCTCTGTCAGTGACTGGCTTCTCAAAAAAAAAACGTTGTGTCTTGGGGCTATACGTCTCGGCATCCTCCCCAACCGGCTATCGTGGGCTAGGATTGCCTCTTCGATTGTCTTTTGTTGTTGTCTCAAGGTCGAGGAACTCGTCCCACGCTGCCGCCTTGCTCGATATGTTCTTCTTGTTCAGAGTCGAGAAGAAACTGGTTGCTATCGCTGCGCAAGCTCACTATCCTGCCAATGCGTTCCGCTTCATCGGCATACAAGTCACCCTTGCCTGGAGGCATTGGTCGGGTGACTGGCAAACGGGGTCAGCTGGGGTGCCCGTAGCAACGGTATCGACGGCAAGCATCAAAGAGTGAATGGTTACGGTCTTACATATAAGGAATTGTAGATGGTCAGGCCTGACAACAGACTATCGTGTTGTGGTTGTAGTTGGTGTCGTGCTGCAGTTCTGTTTCGTGACAAAGCCAGCTGAGAGGCTCGCCGCATCGTAAGTTAAACAAATGTATAAATAGATGGCATAGATGGAAATGGTCAGATAAGCATGATGGCGGATATGTAGATGGTATGTTGATGGTATGTTGATGGTATGTTGATGGGCGGACAGGTGAATAGACTGGTCGAGAGATGATTGTTGATGGTGGAAGATTGAAAAGAGAGGATAGGATGGGGAGAACCCGAGTAAATAAACAAGATGTGGGTATACGGGTAGACATTGGGATGAGGGGAAGGCGTGCATCACTGGCAGTGTTAAAACCTTGAATATCGAAGCTGTTGCGAGATACAAAAGCATATAAACGGAAGGAAATAATGGAATAACTGCACTGCAGGAGCGCCAGGCGCACTTCGAAAACTGGCATTAACTCAACCTTCCTAGGTAGATAAATGTAAGTCACAGTTTGAAACAAGGTCACGCCTGTTCATTTTTCATCGCATTTTTCGTTGGCAACGTAATCCTCGTATGGCCGAGCAAACCTAATGTTAATGTGCAGTCATGACCTTGAATTGTTTTGCCACACCCGCTGCACTGGCCGAGTACTTTCCGATCCTGAATATCTGATATGAGGTGTCGAGTCCTTCACTGCGTATTAGAGCTTACGCGGGCACCTCTCCAGGCGACTCTGGAGACTGAAGTGTGAGAGGAAGGAGGGGATTGACCGACGTGGTGAAGTACAGGTATATGAGCGTGTAATGATCAGTCAATCTACTTGAGAGAGAGAGGTGGGGATGCCTTCTATATATACATGACGGGTGCTTATGCCCCTAAATCGCACAGTACCTGAAGTGTCTCCTTGATACAGTTCCTGTTTAGCACGACAGAGGGGCGGGGGGAACTTGGAAGTAAAGGGCCCATGTGGACGCGCCTTCAGGCGCTTGTTGGTATTGGCTCTGGGGAAGTGCGTGTATTAGGAGCTGAAGGATGGCCTGCTATTGGGGAGCCTGCAGGGTCTTCTTGCCTGAGACGTGGTTGCTGGAATAGAGTCTGGTGAGAAAAGTGCAGAATCCGAGTCTCGATTCTGCCCACTCAAGAGGGTAGGGGGTTATGTCATCAGGTGATTACAGAATAGATGCGGAAAGGAGAATGACGAGCTCAGCGAGTCAGAGATCCTGGGGCTCACGGAGTTGAGGAGAGGGCTGAGCTGAGAGGTAGAGGAGCCTCACCTGCAGGTAGTGTGATGGTAGCAGGGAATCTGGTTGTAAAAGGGGTCGTGGCCCCGTACTGTGACTACCTACCTAGGTACTGTGTACCTGGTCCAGTACCTAGGTACTTCTATATACGAAAAAGGATATGGTAGCCTGGTACCTCCTAGCTGGGCTCTATGCACTTTGGTAGTCTGTTGGGTGGCCTCGGCGCCATGCAGCCTGTATAGGTGGTATGCAGAAGGGAGCAAGGCAGACTGGGATTTTGAATGGGCGGAAAGCCATGTAGGTCGGTAGGTATTAGGCGAAAAGCAGGGACGCGACCAAGTGTAGACGATTCCTTCCGCATCTACGAGTGGAACGCGAGTACTTGCGTATGGAACGACCGTTTCAGTCGATGCTATTGCTGTACGCATCTGCGTAAAGTAGGTACCTACCTTGTGATTGATATTTACGCAGGTACATAAGTCACCTTACGAGAGGCAACCGATAAAGACATGTATACCTAATAGGTACCGCTCGCACACGAACGTTCAGCCGAAAGCAACAAAGTACAAGTATGCATACAATTACATCATCTATGTCATTCTCCCACAATCCGGGGATACTATAAATCAGAGCTGTAGACGAGAAACGTAGCCGCACCCAGCCACCAAGAGTCAATGCTACCCCCCTGCGGCGAGATGAATCCACTAGAGAGACTAGTGCCCGAGCGTACCGTCGGGCTTCTTGCTCCGGTGCTGATCCCTGACGAACTCGGCGATGTGGTCGTCGTGCTCGGGGCGGTTGGGTGGGCCCGACAGGTCCCGGGGTGGCATCTCCTCCTCCGGCCGCCGCCGCTCTCGGTTGTTGTTGTTGTTCTTGTCCGTTCCTAGGAGCGTGGATGCGCCGGGGACATACTCGACGACTTTTTAATCGAAGTGTCAGAATAGTAGGAAAGAGCGTGCGTAACGCTCTTTCGAGTGTTGAGGGTGGTGGGATGGCTTTGTCTCGTGGAACGGTTGTTGCGCCGGCTTACCTTTTTCCTTGATGAGATTCGGACTGTTGCTCTTCTCGTGGTTATTTGGGGGTTGGCGGGCTTCCCTGGCGGCGGCGTCGAGTCGGGCCTTGAGGGGTGATTGCTCGGATCCTGAGTTTGAGGGTGGTGCTGCCGAAGACATTGATTGTTGCTCGAAGGCGATGATAGCCACGAGATATGGTTTACAAGATAGACTTGTGTGATGATAGGCTGAGTTTGAACTCCGGAGCCTAAATTGGGTAATTAGGGGTGGTTTTGAATTGCACAGTTATAGGAGACGATTAATGATTATTTATCGATGAAATTATCTACAGCAATTTCAGCCTGGTCTTTCTTTCGTCTCGTTCATGTTTGTAAATGAGGCGACTTACACCTGTACGTAGATGTTGTCATGGCATGTAACGTACGTCATCGTGCAGTTGCTAGTACTGGATGGCAGGGCTTGGCACGGTTTCAGCCTCTCTGTTTCCGATGCCTTGGTAAGCTAACTAAGTGAAGTACGATAAGATAAGATTTCGAGAAACCCCTCAGCCCCTCCATCATCGACATAACTATAGGCTATAGTGTTCGTTCATTCTGTGACCAACAACACCACACGCTCCTTTCCCATCCTCTCGCTCATCGACACCCCCCCGGGGCCACCAGCACAAGCCGGCGCGACGGCACCACGAGCGACGAAATGGCGCCCATCCCCATCACCATCGTCACAGGGTTCCTGGGCTCGGGCAAGACCACGCTGCTCCTGAACCTGGTGCCGCAGCTGCGCGCCGCCAACCCGTCGTACCGCCTGGCGCTGCTCAAGAACGAGTTCGGCGACGTCGCCGTCGACTCGCAGCTGGCCGCCAGCAGCGCCGTCGCGGGCGTCCAGGAGCTGCTCAACGGCTGCATCTGCTGCAACCTTGTCGGCCAGCTGGGGCCCGCGCTGGCCGAGCTGCGCGCCACCGTGCGCCCCGACCGCATCGTCGTCGAGACCTCGGGGTCTGCCTTCCCCGCCACCCTGGCCATCGAGGTCAACCGCATCGCGCGCGAGAACCCCGGCCACTACGTCCTGGACGGCGTCGTCGGCGTCATCGACGTGGAGAACTGGGCCGGCTACGAGGACACGAGCTTCACCGCCCGCCTGCAGGCCCGCTACACCGACCTCATCATCTACAACAAGTGGGAGGCCTGCGACGAGCGCCGCTTCGACGAGGTGCGGGACCGCGTCGGCGATCTCGAGGTCGACGTCGCGTGGGTCAAGAGCGATCGCGGCCGCGTCCCCGTCGACGTCATCTTCGGTATTGATAGTGGGCTCGCGCGCGCCTTGACCGAGGACCAGCTGGCGACGCTACAGAACGGGCATGATGGAGGTGACGGGCACAGCCATGACGATCACCAGTCCGAGGTCGAGGTCCTCTCCGTCACGCTGCGGGGGCCGGAGGGTGCCGGGGTCGACCCTACGAAGTTGATAAAGCTGCTCAAGACGGCGCCGAAAGACGAGGTCTACCGGATCAAGTCGGTGCTGACGACGTCGTCGACCGCCGAGGTGCATGGCTCGGACGAGAACAACCACGTACCGGCGCCGCCGTCGGACGGGTCCGCGTCCACGAGGTATATCCTGAACTGGGCCTTTGGGCGCTGGACCTTCACCCCCATGGAGAAGGGCGTCGGCGAGCACGGCTCCAGCGAGGGCGTGCTGCTCCGCATGACCGTCATCCTCGCGCGCTACGAGAGCGCCAAGTGGAAGAAGAAGCTCGAGGCCGGCGGCTTGCTGGAGCTCGATGGCGCTGGGTCGGGCGAGCTGAGCGTGACGAAGATCGCGTAGCGCAATCAACGAGGAACGTCGAAGATATGATGGTAGACTTACCTTTGGGTGTTTTACGACTGATGACTTGCGTCGATGGCATTACTACTGTATTGATGGCAGAGGTGGGTTTTAAGGGAGAAGACCTTGCCTTGTTGTGTCTGGGAAGCAAGGGAGGATTCCGCAGGGAGGATTCCGCAAAGGATCGATATATCGGTTCTTACGTGCCAGTCGACCTGGATTCACCCAGAACACGACCCATCGACACATGCCCCAAAGAATATAAAAGAAAGAAGAATCTAAAGATAGGTTGCTTCCACTGTCACCAAGATTAAGCGTGGATAGCAGGCCCTGCAACAGCGAGCGCGTTTTCCTCAAGATACCCCGAGTAGACCATACTACACTATGTTACATTTACGAACGAACGTTTTGCGGTGGTCCATGCTTATTTACAGGAATGTCACTTGATATTTTTTTTATCGGATTATATCGCGTCGCGCCCGCTGTATCCGAAGCCAGCCACGCAACCAGACCGACGGCCCAACCGATAGACGGCGCTAGGTCTGTCTACCCGGATGTGTCTGTACCGTTGCTTTCAGGGACGAGGTGGCGGGAGGGATACCTAACCATATGCATACATACCGAGTATAAAAGGGGATCGCAAACAGGGAGGATCAATGGGCTAGACAAATGGATATAGAGATGAGTGAGCAGATGATAGACGAAGAGATAGACGACAAATGGGATCAGTTGGTTTAGTAGAGCAACCAATTAAATACTCATCATATTTCGCACGAAATAATGCCTGCTGTTTCTTTGAAAGTAAGTGTTTGGACTCTGCTCTGTCGCGTTGCTTTGCTGAGTAGACTTATTATACGTGTAGTTATACAATTTGAAGTACCCGACGAGACGACCAGCTATTAACGTTACGCTCTTGTTTCTCTTATCCTTATTCTGATGTTTTCCTTCTTTCTCTTTTCCTTTCTTAATTCCCTTTTTTCATATCTTTTATTTTCTAGCTGGCTATCCTTCCCTCTATTTCACCCCTCCAACCCGCCTCCACACCGTCGCCCATCCCCTTTCTCTACAACATGTCTGCCTGCCCCCCTCCCTAAAAAGAAAACACGTTTATGTAGGTAAATAGTAGGTGGAAAGCTATGACTTGACTGACTGACTGATTTTACTTGATTGAGTGACTGAATAGGCTAACTCCCTCGACCCAGTACATAAGTGAGCGACACGAGACATGCAGACGCAACCCCAAACGCAAGGGAGTCTCTCAGCTCCCGCATCTCCTCATCTGACTCCCACCCACCCAACCACCCCTCCTTATCTCATCCCTCCCTTTCCAGTGCACTCACTCACCTACTACCTTATCTAGGTATATAATATATATACGGATGGGAAAGAGAGAGAGAATGATTAATTTGATTGATTGATAATTAATAGGAGTAGGTACAAGCTCGGCACCGCATGCATGTCAGATCTGCATACTTACATACCTCTCACACAACATATATTGCATTGCATTGCTTACTTCTTTTTTACATGTAGGTAGGTAGGTAGGTAGGTAGGTAGGTAGGTAGGTAGGTAGGTAGGTAGGTAGGTAGGTAGGTAGGTAGGTAGGTAGGTACCTCTGTGCAGAGTGATTGAGAAGCCAGTAAGTAAGTAAATAGAGAGCTGAAAACCCCGGTTCAACTACGTTACGTACGTTACGTACCTTACCTACCGGACGTCCGAAGCCAATTGATCGATCCCCTTCATGGCCATTGGGTGGGTGCCCATTCATTCATTTCACTTCATGCCTTGTCTCATCCTATGCAGGCTAGGTATCTTATCCATGACCATGGCCGTCCCATGTAAGGCCAAACAAGAAAGCAAGCAAGCAACTTACTCCAGTCCGCCACGCCGCTCGCTGAGCTTCTTTCTACCTACCTCGTCTCTCTATCTCTCTCTCTCTCCAAGCTCAGCTCAGCTCCTTAGCTCCTCGACTTCCTTCCCTTCCCTCCCCCCCTCCCTCCCTCCCTCCCTAGGTAGCGAAAAATGATAAAAGTGTTGGAACCCTGGTGTTCTGATTGGCTGGAACGCCCTAACCTATAGTACGTACTTTTTTTCCTTCGATATAAATAGATATTCGTACAACACGTATTTATCTCAGCGCCATCTCTGCGTTAAACGTGCAGTATTAAGTTATTGCACATTGCCCTACTAATACTAATTAGTGTTTGCAATAGTAAACGCAGATTGGCAAGGTTAGAAGACGGGTTAGTCCTTAAAGTAGGCGGGACTCCTGTATCGATCTTTAATTATTGTTGCACAACTGTAATAACCCTTTTAACCGGCAGGAAGCTTTTGTAAAACAAGAAGAAAGAAGATCGGATCTTATTAGCATAATTGCAGTAACCCCTTTAACCGGCAAGAGGCTTTTAAGCAAAGAAAAACTAATAGTAAGCAACTTTACTACCAATTAGATTATCTATTGCATATTAGCTATATTAAAGTATATATACTAAATAAAACACAACTAACTATAGTTATTGTATTACAAAACTAAATAGCAACTATTATACAACAATTATAGCCGAGAAAATCTTTTATAAGCTAATAAGCTTAGAAACCAGCTAGTTATAACAGCTATTACATAAAAAAATTAGTAAAAAAACCGGCTTATTTTTAAATATAATTTAAAAGTATATTAATAATATAGCGTATAATAATAAAATAGCTAATTTTAAAAGTATAACAAAAAAATAATAAAACGTGTATTTTATATATTATATTACAAAATATTTTTATATAAAATATATATTTAAATAATAAATAAACGTATATATAAATAATTTTAATAATTAAAAATATAAAAACTTTTATAAAATAAATTACACAATATATTAAGTTTTATTAAATATATTAGTAAAAAATAACGTTTAATTTAAAAAGCTTAAAAATTATTTAACAAAACTAATATAAATTATATAAAATAGCTATATTTTCTAAAAAGTAAAGCAAAAAAAATCAGCTAATTATACAATTAATTAATTAACTTTAGCTTTATTTACGTTTAGTTAACAGCTATATATAATAATTAAATAAATATTACAATTTATATAGTAATTTTAACTTTTAAATATACAACTAATTATTAAATAATATATATTTATTAACTTTTTATTAAAAACTAATATATAAAATAATTATAAACCGAATTATTAACTTGTAATTAAATACTTTATTTTTTATAACTTTTAAAAGCTTATATAATATATATTTATCCTTTATATAATATTTAATTTAATAAAAATTAATTTTTATATTAATATTTTTTTAATATATAATATGTAAAATAAGGTAATAATATTAGAAAAATACATAGTTTTTTAAAAAACTTAGAAAAAAAAGCAAAACTACTTTAAAAAACCTTACAATTTACTATATAATAAAGTAAAATTATTTGTTAATACGTACTAAAAACTAAAAATTATAAAAAACTAATATTATATAATATTTTTATTAATTTTTTAAAGTTGTACAAAAAACTATTTTATTTATAATATTAAACTAAATTATATATAATAAAAAATTTATTATATAATAAATACGCACTTTAATACTAATATAAACTATAGTTATTATTAAGTAAATTAAATTATAATTACTTTTATATAAATAAAGGAAAAAAATTTAAAACTAATATTATATAAAGTATTTAACTTTATAATTAATAAACTATTAAAAATATAACGTATTTTTAATTTAAACTATTAAAAAAAGGTTTAACTAAGTATAATAATAATATATATATACTATAAAATACTAGAACTAATAATAACTTTAGTTATTTAAAAACTTATATACAAAAGATTTTTTATAGATTTTTGCGCGTATTTTTATTTAACAACAAATAATATAACGTTTTACTTAGTTTAATAAAAGAAAAATATATATTTTATTAATTAAAAGTATATTTAAAAGTATTATATACTTAATTAAATAAAAAGTAATATAAAAAACTTAAATATAAAGCATTTTAGTTAATAAAACCAATAAAACAACGTTTTTTATTTTTTTATACGAATAAAAAGTATTTTATTTATTATAAAAAAAAATATTAGTTAATAAAATATATATTAAAAGAAAAAGCTTATATAAAAAACTAATACTTTATTTTATATAAAATTTACTTTAATAAAATACTTTTATTTAAAGAATTTTTAATATACTTAGTAAAATATAAAAAATATTTAAAGTTAAACAAAAAAAAAAACTTTAATTATAAATATAAAAAAGCAATAATTTAGTTTTTAATAAATAATACTTTTTTATATTATATAATAAGTAAAAATATTTAAAACTATATAATTAATAAACTTACTAACTAGTTTTTATTATATAATTATTATTATATAAAATATTAAAAAAAACTATAAAATATTAATATATTAAACTTTTTAATAATAAAAAAAGCATAACTAAAAATATATATAAAGTTTAACTTTTATATAAAAGTTAATTAAACTTTAAATATAGTAAAAATTAGCTTTAAAAATAATAAAATTAAAAAGTTAATTAGTATTATATAAATTATAAATAACTTAAATATAATAGTTTATTATATTTTAAATATACTAATATTATTTTTTTTTTTACTAAAAAATACAAATTATATAAAAGTATATTTTAATAATACTTAAAATATTATTATATAAAAAAATAAAAGTATAATACTAATAATACAAAAATAAAAATATTTATTTTTTAATTTACTTTTATATAAAACAGCTAGTTATTTTATAAAAATAAAGCTATATAAATTATATTAAAGATTTAAATACTTTTATATAAAGAAATTATAATAAATACTTAGTTATACGAAATAAAAAGCAAATTAAACAACTTTAAAAAAAATCCAAAAATTTTGCTATTATTACTAATTGTACAACTAAATACTAAAGCAATTTAAATTTACTATTTAAAACAATTATAATTTTAATTATAAAGTAATAATAAATATTATATAAATTAAAAAATATTAAATATTATATATAATAAATATAATAATGATTTTTTAAATAGTAATTTTTTTAAAATTAATATTTTTATATAATATTTAAAATACACTTTATAAATATTAAATTAATATATATTAAAAGCTTTTAAATTATATTATATATAATTTAAAAATTAACTTTATTTTTAAAAAGTTTAAAAATTAAGTATAAATAATAAAAATATTATATAAAAAAATGCTTATTAAAATATATTAAATAATTAGTAAAGTAAAATAAATATATAAATTATTAAAATATATATATAATATTTTTTATATAAAAATTAACAATTATATAATAAATAAATTAATTTTATAAATAATTATTAAAGCGTTAAATAATATAATAAAACTAAATAGTTTTATATTAACTTTGTTTATTTTTAAAGTATATTTATAAATTAATTAAAATTTACTTTTTTTTTTAAATATTATATAATACGTAAAAGCAATTAAAAAAGCAATAAAAATACTATACGAAAAACAAACTAAAAAAAAAGTTAATTACGTAATTTATTAGAAAAACGGGCTAATATTGCATAATATACTATTGTTTCCTTTATAAAATAAGGTTTTTATTTAGTAAAAAAAAAAAAAAAAAAAAAGTTTATACAAAATAAAAGTAATTAAAAAACAAAATATTATAATTAATATAATTAATAAACTAATTAAGTTTTAATATATATAAATTAAACTTTATTATTATATAATTAAAAAAATAATTTAAAAAAATAACTTAAAAGTTATACAATTTATTTAATTAAAAGTTATATAAAAACAATAAAGTAAATTGTATAAAAAACTTTAAATTAAAATAACTTATATATAATAATTAAAAGTATTTTTTTATATAATAAAAAAATAGCAAAATTTCAAACTAATAATTAAATTTTAAAAAAATAATATTATTATTATATTTAACAACTTATTTAAAAAGTTAAATATAATTAAAATTAATAATTTTATTATATAAAAAGTATTTAAACTAATTAAATATAATAAAGCAAAATATATAAATATTCGTATATTTAAATCACGTTTTATATAAAAAATTAAAAAAAAAAAAACACTTAATTATATAAAAAATTAAAAAAAAAAAACACTTAATTATATAAAAAATTAAAACTTATTATATAAAAGCATAATAATACTAAAAAAAATACTATATTTATATAATTACTAATAATTTAATAAATAAATTAATAGTTATTTTTTATATTAAAACCAACTTTAATATAAAACTATTAAATATTAAGCAAAATTTAAAATATTATGTAAATATATATACATTTAAAAAATAAGCTTATATAAATAATTTATATATAATTGCTAAAAAAACTAAAAGTAAAGTATTTTAAAAGAATAATTTTTTAAATTATATAATTATTTTATAGTTTAGTAAAATTAAAGCTATATTAATTTAAAATATATTATTAATATTATTAAAAGCAATTAAAAATAAATATTTTTATATATAACTTATATTTACTAATAATTAAAAATATATTATATAACTTTAAAATTATAAGCTTTTAAACTAATAATATATTTAGTTTTATAACTTTAGGTTTTTTAATTAAAAAGGAAAAAGTATTTAAATAAACTAAATTTTATATAAAATTTAAATAAATATTAATATTAAATTACTTTATAAAATTTAATAATATATAATTAATTATATATAATAAGAAAATTATAATAATTTAAAAAAAGTAAGTAAAATAACTTACAAAAATTAACTTTAATATAAAAAACTTTATATAATAATATGTTTTTTAAAAAGCAAAAAATATATATATTAATAATATATACTAATTTAAAGTAACGTACAACTTAATAATAGCTATATAAACTATAAATCCTAAATTATATAATATTAAAACTTTAAATAAAAGAATTAAATAATAAATAGAAAATATAAACTGTAGTTTTTTATTTATTTTTTTTAATTTTTTTTATATAAAGCTTTTTATTTTTATAAACAAATTATTTATAAATAATATAAACTTAACTTTTTAATTAAAATTTTTAATCGTATTAATAAATAAATTTTATATAAAAAACTAAAAAAGCTTAAACTTTAAAATTAAAAAAAATATTATATACTAAAATTTAAGTAAATATAAACGCGTTATATAAAGTATTTTAATAAATAAGTTATATAATATAATAAATAAATTTAATAATATAATTATACTTTGTATAACATTTTAAAAAATTATAGCTTTATTTTTATTGCTTTTTATTTTTTTAATTTTATATATAAATTTAAAATTACTATATAATTATTTAGTTAAACTAAATATAATATAAAAAAAAAAACTAATAATTAATATTATATTGCTTTAAAAGTTATATAAAAAAAAAAGATTTTTAAAATATAATAAATTAATAAAAAAAATAATTTAGTAAATACTTTTATAAAATATATATTAAATATAGTTTTTAAAACCTTAGTTTTAATTAATTAGCTTATTATATAAGTTAAAATAATTATTAAAAAACTGTAAAAAAAGATTATTATATAAAAGAAAATAAAAAAACGGCAAAAAAAAAACTTTATTTATATTTTAAAAAACAATTAAAAAGAATTATACTTAAAAGCTTTTTTGTATAAACCCCCCCTTTTTTTTAGCTAAAAATTTTATACAACAATTTTCCCCCTTTTTCCTCTCCTTTTTTTTTTTTCCCTGCTTAGCTGCAAAGTAAGCATTAATAACTATATAAACGTTAAATGTACGAATTATAAGCGCTACTTTAAAATCTAAAAATTTAGTAATAAAAGCTGAAAAACTAACTATAAATATAATAACACCCGTTATACAAGCTGTTAAAATAAGTGTTTTTTATTAAAAAGCTGCAATTTTAAATTAAAATAATTTAAAAGTAACTTTTATAATATATAAGTTTAATTTAAATATTTATAAAGTTATTACTAGTTAATACTTTAAAAATAATGTTTTTAAAAAAAATAATAATAATAATGCTTTTTTTTTACTATTATATAATATAACGTTAATTAAAAAATACTTATATAAAAAAGTATATATATATTTATATAAAACAATTATATAAAAGCTTAATAAGCCAAAGTTTTTATAAAAAAGCAATAAACTTTTATATAATTATTATTAATTGTATATAAAAAGTTAACAAACTAACTTATATTATTAAATAGTAGTAATACGAAGCGCAAATAAGTAGTAATAATAGCAAATATAATATTATTATTATTATTATTATATATATATATATAATATATATATATATATATATAAACGAGCGTAAATATAAATAATGCTAATATTATTATTATTATTGTTGTGGCAATAGTAGCTAAACTATTATACAAACTTAAAAAAAAAAAAAAAAAGAAAAAAAAAGCAGAAAAGCGTATAAAAAAACTAAATATAAAGTATAATTAATTATTATTTTTACTTTTATATATTTTTTTTTTTTTTTTTTTTATAATATATAATAAATAAAAATATATACTTTTTTTTTATTATTTATAAATTATATATATATAAAAGTAAAGTAATACTTTTTATTACTTAGTTATTAGCTGTATTTTTTTTACTATATGTAATATAAATAATAATATAATAAATAAGCCGTTATATATGTTATACGTAGTAAAAAAGTAAAAATATTAGTTATACAACCTTTTTTTTTGCTTTTATATAATTATTTATTTAAACCGACGTAAAATTATATTTTTATTTTTAGTAAAAATGCTTTCTTTTTTTTTTTTTTTATATATAGTTTTTTTTTTATATAAAGTATAATAAAGCGCTTTAATTAAAAAAAAAAAAGCTAATATTAAAACTTTAATGTTTTAATTAGTTAAAATGCTTTAATTTATAATACGTACTTACGTACTATATTATTATGTAATTTAGTAGAACTAACGTGCAATAAAAAAAAACTCTGTTATATAACGTAAAATCCAACTTTTCTTCTTTTTCTTTTAATATAAATAAATATTCGTACAATATGTATTTATTTTAGCGCTATTTTTGTATTAGATGTGCGGTATTAAGTTATCGCACATTGCTTTACCAACAAAAAGCATGTAAAAAAAAGTAACAGGCATAAACAAACAACAAGTAACGAACGGAGAAATATAAAATAAAATCTTTTAGTAATTGCAATAATTTTTAATTAACTAATGTCAATTTTTTTTTTTAATTTTTTTACTTAGTTAAAAGTGGAAAATTAAAGGCGGAAAATAAGTGAATAAAAAAGAAAACCCCCGGAAAAAAAGTCATACAAAAAAAAGGAAAAAGTTCATACAAAACGCCATTATACGTTACACCAGCCCAACATCATCGAGGCATCCATCTTAGCCGTTTCGGACGGATGCAAGCGCCGTCTCAGATGGGATGCAAGGGTAAAATAGGGTATAACTAACAAGAATAGATTTCCAGCCAGTGGTTTCCCAGCCGCGAAATAAGAAAAAAACTAACGAAAACATATATGTATATATAATACCAGCGCAGCCGTTATTATTATCCCTTACCCCCCCCAAAGACCTTGTCATCCTTCCTTCTGTCCTGTTGGCCTGACTTGACCTGACCAATTCCCTCCTGACCATTCCTTTCCTTTTTACCCTTCCCCTTCATCATCATCATCATCAATCTAACCAAACCGTTCGTTGACATGTCTTTGACCTTCATCATGACCTGTCCTTGACCATCATATACGCACACTAGTTGACCAAACAATGAGCATAACTGCGTTTCCCCCTCCTGCACATAAACATCCTATCGCCAAAGATCCCGATCCCCCTTCCTGTGTCCCTGACTACTGCCCGGTCGGGGCCACTCATCTCTCGCCGGCCCGAAGCTCGACGCGCTGCTCTTGCGCCCGTGCCCCCCCGCCAAGCTCATGTTGTTCTTGTTCTTGTTCTTCTCCCCCGGCACGCTCAGGAACCCGCCGTGCCCGTCGCCCTGGATGATGCTCATCCGGGCCCCGCCGCCCGTCTGCCAGCCCGCGCCCACGTCCGACAGGCCGTAGCTGCTGAGCGGCCGGCCGCTCGCCGAGCTCGCCGTCCGCCCGTGACGTCCCCTTCCGCGCCCGCCGGCGCCGTGGGCGTCGAACGGGTCCATGCGTGTGCTGCCCCAGTCTATGTCGTCGTCGCCCTTGGTGAAGATTTCGAGGGTCTGGTTCAGAGCCAACATGCCGGGGCCGCTCGGACTGTTGAATGCCGATGCGAATGGGTTGTTGGAGCTGAAACGAGGCGTGGGGTTGCTAGGACCTCCCGTGTTGGACGGGGAGAGGCTCCTGGCGCCGGCGTTGAACATGCCCATGCTACCTGCGCTGCTCGGGCGCTGAGGGCTGCCCGCGAAGCCAGGCGCAGGCGGTGGTAAGCCGAGAAGTAGGTCGGGGAAGTTTTGGTCGCGTACATAGATGGCCTCGAGGCGTGGCAGACCACCCGCGAAGAGTGACGATGCCAGGTAATTGTAGTAACTGGCGGTCGTGCTCGCATAGGATGGAGCCGTGGGCGAGGCTGTGATCTCGTACCGCAATGTCTCGAGGGCCCAGTTGGATAATGGAGGAATGGGGACCCCGTGAGATGGGAAAGGGGAGTCGACTTGCTCGGAGATGGTCAACGTGGCGAGACGATGAGCATGGGCCAAGACGTTGTGAAGAGCCGCCGGGTGTGTTCCGGTATTGGTGAGAGACAAGACTTTCAAGCTGTTCTTGGTCTCGTCTCTGGACAAGTAGGCAACAAGGCCGTCGGCGGTGACGCGGGGGACGTCTGTCAGGACGAGCTCCTCCAAGGGTGGGAAGGAGGGTAGCATATCATTGTACCGGAAAATGTCATCGTCCAGCATCCTGCAGTCAGACGCCTTGAGAGCACGCAGGCGTCGCATTCCGGCAAGGACCTGTCGTAGGACGGCGGGATCCATATTAACTTTACCGAGCTCCAACACCTCGAGGTTGGGCCAGACGTTGCCGCGGCCCAGTGCCTCCAGGCTGCGCTCGCTGCCAGTCAGATAAGTCATTTTCCGAAGACCAGGACATCGAGCCTGAACCTCGAGTTTGAGGGTGTGATGGGCGGGATCATCCATGAACAGGCCCTCGGGCAAATCGACATATTTCAGGTTAGGCAGCACGGCAATGGTCCTCGCAAGGAGGGGGGCACTCGACTCGCGGAGCATGTAAGGGGTCTTGAAGTACTGTACAAGCTTTCCTAAGCGGGTCGGGTCGTCCCGCAGGGTGCGGCAAAGCAGATGGAGGCGGGCACCGGCGGGATCCTCGGGGACACCGTTGCGATCGAAGCGACTCTTGCGCTTGCGTCGTTCGGAGAGGTCGATCTCTCTCTCGCAGTAATGGACCGAGTCTATACGGATGCTATGGTACCTGGAGGGGAAGATGGAAGTGTCAGCGGAGAGCAGTCAAGGCAGATGCGACGAGTGAAGACAGAAGACGATAACGACAACGATGAAGATAAGGAAGGGCAGCAGGAGGCAGAGAAACGGTACACGTACATGAGTTTTATGGCAGACTGACGCCAAATCCTGCAGACCTTGCCAGCGTGAGCGAGGTCGCGCAGATCGCAGAGCATGCAGGCATCCTCGACGGCGCTCCTTTCGCACGTCTCATAGGACTCATCGCAGCTATGTGGGCAGACAAAGGAGAAGACCCTCTCGAGGATCGGGGCGGGCAGCTGCAGCCAGGGCGCAAAGACGCCGCCCCGCTCGGCGGCGTAGAATTGCTGTTGCTCGTGGCGGGGGTTGTAGAGGCGGTATTTGTCGCGCTCGACGGCGTCGTAGGCCTGGTAGGGCTTCTTGGCCGGCTTGGACTCCGAGGTCGACTTCTTGCTCCGACGGAAGAACTTCATGGGCGTGAACTTCATGGTGAACGGACCGTTCAACTCAGGGCCGGCTGGCGAGGCAGTGGGAGTTGATGGGGCCGAGAGAGGGCAATAACATGAGCGAGCAAATCAATTGCTCTTCGACAGTGCCGGAAAGGAAGCAAGAGCTAGGCCGGCAGAGGCTAGAGGAGCGTAGAGACGCGGAGAGGGAGGGACAATGAGGAGTCGAGAGAGGGGACGCGAGGTACGATGGCGGTACAAGGCAGGCAGGCAGGCAGGCAGGCAGGCTACCAGAATCTGCGAATAAGACGGGGTGTATATTGCTCGTGTGGTGCAGGTCGTGGGTGGGCGTGGCCGTTGGACGGGTGGTGCCGCCGTCAACTGTGGTGGTGAGGCGGGGGGCTGCTGTAGTATTAATAGCAGCTATGTTTCGCGACTGTGCAGTGGACATGCAGCGTCAGCCTTGAATTCGGGGCAGCAGACGATAATAATAATAATATTAATAATACGACGCCGGCAGGTAGTCTGTACGCGGATGGGGCGGCCGGGGTGACAGGTCTTGGCCGTACCTTGGTTCTGCTCTTCTCGACTCCGCGTCCGGGGAAATACCTAGGTAAACCGAGGGTAGCTTCTACGACGTCGTCGTTGTCGCTGTTGGGGGCGGCACGGTGTAGTGGGGAGTGGGGGGGTGACGGTTGGATTGGGCGGTGTGCGGTCGGATAGAAGAACAAAGAAAGTAGGGGGGGAGATGAAGAGGAAGAGGAAGAGGAGAAAAAGATCAACAAAGAAGAGCTTCAATGAATGGCACTTTGCTCCTACTTGTCTGTCTCTCTGCTCCTCACTACCTAGGTACGCACTCCTTATTCAAGGGACTCCTTCCTTCCACATTTCGACTCCAGCAAATAGTAGCTAGCGCCGCACCACGTCGGTTGAGCTATACTCGAACGAGGAAGAAGCGGCTGTCGCAGCCTCGGGTTGCCACACACCAGCCTCTGCCATACCCATTGCACCCCAGGTACGTACCTATATCTACGCTATACGTACCTCATTCAGATTACTATTCCGAGTTAGACAGACATTTCTGCGCACTACCTAAGTATTACCTACAGGCTTAGGTACTGTGCAAGATAGGTGCCGTAACACAATACCTACTTAGGTACCTACCTTATTCGCCCCTATCCGCTCAGAGTCGTACCATGGTCCATTGTACGTAGGAGCATGCATATCAACGGAGGGTATCGGTAGGATGGATTGCAGATGGTACGTAGGTCAAAGCAAGCAAGGAAAAAAAAACATACAAACCGTTCGGCCTCCGCACCCTCGCGCCCGGCCTTTGCCTTGCCTTGCCTTGCCTTGCCTCGCCTTTGCGTCCCTGAGTCGAACCGCTCAAACTCCACACCGGGAACCGACTCAACCGCACACGACTCACAACGCACAACTCACGGGTAAGGTAGGTAGGTATTCCATGTTGTATCCGGGATTTTTGCGCTATTCCTCCCGTCTTACTGCATTCCCTCCACCTTTCACTTTCAAGGTTGCATACACTACCCACCTACCATACACTATGCACAAACCCCGAGTAGCATGCATATATAAATTTAAATGGATTCATCCCTCTACCACCCATCCTTAGATACCTACAGCCTACCTAACTTTAAGTAGTTACCTAGTTAGGAGAGACATATATATATATATACACACCGTCGCAAAGCAGTTAGTTGTATAATAGATGCATGATACAGTAGAGTAGAACAAGATACCTAAGTACGTACGTCGATAGATAGATAAGATGCAAAGCGAGACAGGATCAAGACAAAACAGAAAAAACAAATGCGAAGCCCGGAAATGACACAAAACGCGCAACAGCAAACTAACCCGCTAATGCATGTGTGCTATGCAGATGGCCGTTCCCCCTCCCCTCCCCTCCCCTCCCGCTGTCGAATGAAATCAATCATGCTCTCAGCCGCGCCCTCCCCCTTTCACCCCTCTCCGCCACCATCACCACCAACACCATGGAAATCCGATTAAACCTGCCTACATACACCCTTGCTACTACCTCTCAACAACAGACCTTGCCCGTTGGATGCGCGCGGGTCGAGGCCGGGATGGCCACCCCCTAAAGCTGTGCGGCAAACGGGCTTTGTTGCCTGCTTGCCTTCTGGGCTAGAACTGAAGCGAATGCCTAGTTTCCGTTCGGCTGCGTAGCCTCAAGCGGCGACGCCGGCCCCGACACGGCCGCCTTCGTCCGCAGCGTCAGGGGGAACGGGTACTCATCGGGATCCTCCTCCTCACTGCTCATCCCGTTAGCTCGCAGCCTATCACATCGAGTGGAAGATTAAAAAAAAAAAACTCACGGCAGCTTCCACGCCACATAATCCTCCGTGCTCAGTCCCTCGCGGCCCTCCTGCAGGCTGGCAAAGTCGCCGGGCGTCATCATGCCGGCACGGTCGCGCGGGGAGCCCGGGACTGAGAAGGGCCGTGAGATCTTGTGCTCTACGCCCGGGATGAAGTCGACCTCGGCCCCCTCGCCTCCGTCCTCTTCGCCCTCGAACGACGCCGGGTATGCCCGCCGCAGCGCCAGCTGCCGCGCCTTGACGTACTCCATGCCCATGCGCTTCCAGTCCAGCAGGTCGCTCAGCCGCTCCGTGCGGTTGCGCTGGTTGATGCGCTGCCGCCGGCTCTTCTGGCAGAACTCGAACATGTGCGACGTCAGCTGGTTGACCGAGTCGTCCACGCCCTTGTTGCGGCGGTCTACGATATAGATGCCGTAGTCGCTCGAGTTCTCGATCAGCTCCTCCATGTAGCAGCCGAAGCCTGACAGGTTGGTCGTGATGCTGGGCACGCCCATGACCGTGCATTCGGCCGGAGTGTAGCCCCAGGGCTCGTAGTATGATGCGAATACACCCAGGTTCGTACCGCGCACGAAATCATCATAGTCTAACGGCAGGATGGGGTTCGATGAGTTCAAGAACTCTGGATGGAAGACGACTTTGACTCTATCCGTGGGGTGGTTGAAAAGCTGCACCCGGCGGATCTGGTTGAGGATCGGATCGTCGTTGTCGTTGACCATGTTATGCGTGACAATGGGCGGCAGCCCATGACGCTTCATCGCGAAGAGGCGGCGCCTCAAAACTACGCGATCTGCGCTCGTGATGAGCTCCTTCTCATCGGGCATGGTGTCGCCGTCGTGCCACTTGAGAGACCGCTCAAAGATACGGCGACCTATACCGCGCTCGATAACATCAACCGTGTCCCTCAGCGATTTGACGACGGCCTGGCCCTTGAGAGCTTCAACGGTCAGGGACGTCGTCTGGGCCGGCATGACGATGAACGCCACAACTGTCGTCTTGCTTCCCACGCCCTTGAGCCTGTGATTCAGCCGGGCGAGGGATTCGATAAACATGTCGACACCCTTGTTCCGGAATTCATAGCGTCCAGCCGTGAAGAAGTAGAGGGTGTCCTCGGGGATGAAATCATAATGCCCATAGAAATGGCCTCGCACAAAGTCATGGATCTTCTCCTTGGCCTGCTGATGCAGATTCTGGAACTCGTGTACGGCAGAGAACTTGGTCACATTCAGGCCGTTTGGCAGTACCCCGTCGGGCTTGCGCTTCAGTAGGTGCTCGCTCTCGAAGGCAGTAATGTGGGAGACGGTGGTGAAGACGTCGCATGAATGCGCGGCTGCGCGCTCGATACAATAACGGTGGTAGATGCCACGTTTGCCCGCCTCGGCGTCCACATCAAAGTTCTGGAGGTTGTTGTAGAAATCGACGGAGCCTGCGCAGAGGTATCGACCTAGCAGAGTGGCGTGAGTGGTAAAGACGGTGGTGACGTCTATCTGGCGCTTTTTAGCGAGCGGCAATGCGACGCCCGCCAGCCACTCGTGAAAGTGGGCGATGACGGCTTTCTCCTTTTCATGACACACATACTGGGGTCCGGTTAGTTTTGCTCGTTGCCATTGGCGGGAGGGGAGGGGAGAAGCTTGTGTGCCTAATATCATCATGCTTGACGTACCTCGCCTAGAAACCAGGCGACTAAATACCCAAAAACAATGGCTTCATTCGTCTCGTCGTCGCCCGGCGGAGAAGGGATGCCGGCCACGTTCCACAGATCGGCCTTCCACTCATCCAGATGCTTGTATGCTGTCTTGGTGTCAATGAGCAGGACTCGGGGGGCACCGTCTATCAGCCATCTGCCATATAAAATGCCAATGCCCCGGTTCCGCATGGCCTCGATGCTCTGGGTGAGCTCGGGATTGGAGGGCTCGAGCTCCTCTACCTCGACGGCAGCCTGTAGACGGCGGTTAACTCGGTAACACGACAGCGTATTCTAGTTTGGACAGTCGAGGCGGTACTTACGGACTGGTGGTTGAGTGGACCGATGAGGGTGTAGCGGTCGCCATACTCGGCAGTGGTGACGGGTGCTTTGGACTTGATGACCGAGTAAATACCGCCGACTGTGAAACAGGTCAGAAATGGAAGCACAGGTGGCAGCATGGGCGACGCGCGGCGGCCTCGGACGTACCACGGTGAGCAACCTCGGTTGCGATCTCAAAGAGGATATGGTTCTTGATCTCGCGCTGAGGCCGATCCTCGGTCTCGCTGGCCATGGCTGCGTCTTGCGCGCGAAGCATGGATTTCTGGTGAGAAGGGGAAGGCGCAGAACGGCAAGTTGGTTGGTTCCCAGGAAAGCTAGCCAGGACGGTGAAGCTCGCTATCGAAGCTTGGACGAGAGATTACTGCTCGAGGCCGGTCCTATTCTATTAATATTCCCAGGTGTGAGGCGCACGAAGGATGGGGGCGCTGGCAAGTGGTAGCGAAATGAGAGATAATGAGAGCACGTCTACTGGCCAACCGCGTGAAGCTCGGCCCGGTTAAAGCTGGGGTTGGATTGGGGAGAGGACGAGGACGGTTCGAGGCGGAGGCGGAGGCGGAGGCGGCAGGCAAGGCGGGGGGGGGGGGGGGGGGGGGGGGGGGGGGTGGGGGGGGGGGGGGTGCGGGGCCGCCGGGGGGGGGGGGGGAGTGGGGCGCGGG
>MU281338.1:0-92256 GCA_022385595.1 Xylaria palmicola | reverse complement strand
GCCCCCCCCCCCCCCCGCCCCCCCCCCCCCCCCCCCCCCCCCCCCCCCCCCCCCCCCCCCCCCCCCCCCCCCGCCCCCCCCCCCCGCGCGAATGGGATATAGAGTAGGTAGGGAGGGAAGAATGAAAACATTCGGGTGCTTGGAATTGCAGAACGGCGCTTTACGTCAACTTGCACCACCCGCCTGCACGACAGGCAGGCATCGTCCGAGCGGGGAGAAAGACATGCAACAACCCAACCTCTATTTTACAGGGGCTATTTTACAGGGGCCTACCTCCCCAGAGCTCGACGCCACCGCCAATCAGGCCCACGCATGCGGCGAACAGCTCTCCCCTTATTTCCCCACAGGAGCTACCGAATCGGGCTACGAGGGCCGGTGTACCTAGACTAGTCGTCTGGAGACAACGGTTCTGCTGCTGACAAGCATGCGTGTGTGCCTTAGCCCTTTAGCAGGGACGTCAGTCAGGCAAGCAAAAGTCTTGTCATGAAGCAAACCTCATTGATTGATTCGACAGCTTTTTCAGCGGTCCACTTAGTTATGAGGATGTCAAACATCAAACAAATAGTGAATTGTTCCAATTGCTGGCGAATACACCACAGTATAGGTTACGTATCAAAGAAGATGATGAATGGTAAGTTGCTGTCATAGAAATCATATCGCCACCTCAACGGTTGATCAGTTACGTATGGCTAAGTACTTAGTACCTAGTAAGTAGGTACCGTGCGGTTATCGATGCGGCTACAACTTCCGTCCAACTCTCGACACTAAACTCGCTAGTGCCACCGCTCGGATTCACTTCCCCAGCAGTTACCAAGTACATCGGAGTACACATGGTTGCTGTGCTACTCTACTATGTACGTAGTATATCTCTAGTAAGCGACGGTGGAATCGCTCGATCGACCGATGACATGCTACATATACTACACGTGTATGCACGTATGTACGAACGAGTCTAGTAGTAATTAGCGTCGCTGCACCCCAGCCAGCCGTCACAAATTCCAGGCTGAGATTGCAATTCTTTATTACTTTGTACCTACCTTACGTAGAACTACCCGCTGGGAAATGAGGAACGTAATTCGCGTGTCGCAATTGTTCACAGCCTACCTACAAGTGCCCACCTCGGTTCATCTCATCCGAGACATAACCTAAGTACGGAGCAGCTGCTTCGTGATGGAGCCGAACCAAATCCCCAGCTCATATGATCCTGGTTTGGTTTGTGGCGTGCGTCTTCTGATTGGGTTGTCGAAAGGGAAAAAACGCCCGGGATTGAATTGAGTTGGGATTAGGTATGACGACATAAGCCACAGAGTACCTAGGTAAGGTACCCAGCGCCCAGGTAACACCAAGTTACCTAAGTTAGGGGATTTGGATTTCCAAGCCCAAATCTGATTGATACGTCTTGTACCTGCGTACCTACGATAGGACTGCAATTATAGCCGCACCGCCACCACTACCATACTACTCGGGATGCCTCGTAGTCTAGACATAGTACCTGAGGTTAGAATATTGATTCAAAGACCGGTGGAAAACACCGAAACCGCCTGCCTACACTTCCCCATCTAGACTTCTACTATTTCATATTTCATTTTTTTATTTTTACATATCAATATCAATACCCCATCAACACCTATCAACATGCAACATGCAACATGCAATCGCAGAGCGAAAAAACCCGTCCATCATATCATATCCCCTGCACCTTCCTGTACGACGGCGGCCTCATCGTCCGCCGGATGACCTTGCCCGCGTAGGGCGGGACGAGCGAGACGGCGCTGACGGCGAGCACGCGCCACAGGAATCCCCTGTGTTGTCATCATCGTGTTAGCTAGCTAGCCCCTCCCTTCCTTGTTCGACGACCGTCATGGTCCAGAGTGAAAAAAAAAAGAAACGTCATGGCCAAAGTGGGAAAAAAAAAAAAAAAAAAAAAAAAAAAAAAAAGTGAGTGACTCACCACGTAGCCACGAATTCGAGATCGAAATACCCCCCCAGAAAGGGCACGGAGCCGACGTAGACGAGGAACGTGCCGACGATGCACAGGATCATGACGAGGTGCCACGTGGTGATCTCGATGGCCACCATGAGCAGCTCGTTGAGCACCAGCACCGAGTAGCTGACGGCCACCATGCGCGGGCCGTCCACCTCGGTCAGGAGCTGCGCCAGGCCCTGGATCGCGGCGCCCTGGTACACTGAGACGAGCACCCATACGAAGAAGGTGCGGTACGACAGGGAGCGGCCCGACGTCAGCTCCTTGTACAGCTCCGGGTACAGGTTGGCCACGTTCTCGTCCACGTCCCTGTCCAGCACCAGCGAGAGCACCGGCGCCGCCGTGTAGATGGTCGCGTAGCCCACGAGGAGCCAGTCCTGTTAGCACAGATGGATGGATCAGTAAGCTAGAGCCGAAGGAAGGGTAAGAATGGGGGCGGCGAGAGAGGTCGGTCAGTGGGGCCGGGACGCACCTTGTAGAGGCCCTCGGGCTCGAACTTGATGGCGACGCTGTACACCGTCTGGCACACAGCGATGATGAGGCCGCGGTGGATCACGAACTGGGCCAGCTTGGCGCTGCGCTTGTAGCTGTTGCGCCCGTGCCACACGAGCAGCTTGGTGAGGTGGCAGAACTGCTCGATGGAGAAGTCGGCCGCCAGGCTGGCCTGCCGCCCCTCCTTGCCGACGATGCCAACGCCCACGTCGGCCGCCTGGATCATGGACACGTCGTTGCCGCCGTCGCCGATGCAGCACACCCGCTTCCTGGTGAACTCCTTGATCAGCTTCGCGATGTCGGCCTTCTGCGTGGGCGAGCAGCGGCAGGCCACCACCGTCGGCAGCTGCACGGCTACCGATATGAACTCGGTGCTGAAGTGTGTGAGGAACAGCGACAGGCTTTCGCCGTCAATAAGTAGGCAGGAATCCGTCTTGCTCCGGAGAAAGTCGAGGTGGTCTTGCGCATTGTCCTTGCGCTTCAGCTTGGCGACGGTGTATATATACTGCCCTCTGGCTACAAGCTTGGAGCTCACAGCCACACATCGCGCCGTTTCAACCTTGTCGCCCGTTAACATCCAGATCTTGATGCCGGCATTGCGTAATAGTTCTAAAGATGGCTTGACGTCCTTCTGTAACTTGTCTTCGACACCAGTAACGCCTAACAGCTCCAGGTCGTTTTCGAGGAAACGAGAAATGACGCGCTGCATGGCCGCATCCCGGCCATTGATAGCTAACGCGGCATCCCGGTAAGCACCAGAGAACTCTCGATACTGGTCGAGTGATAGTCTCTTCCGTCCTACGACCAACGTTCTCAGGCCTTCTCGGGCCATGTTAGCCGTTTCTTCATCCAACCAATCGTTCGCGGCGACTATAGACCCCATCACCGTATCAGCGCCTTTCTGATAGAACCATATTTCCCCAGCACTGGAATTAGGTGTGGACGCTGCTTTGTCTTCATTGAACTGCACAATGATACCCATGCGCTTCCCGTCTGATGTGAAAGGGAATACTTCCAAGATTCGCACCTGGACCACAGTATTCCCGGAGTCCGTCGACTCCAAAACCATTCGCTTCCGATCTCGGTAGGTTAGGCGAAGGCCAACAGACTCTGTCCAACGAACTATGGCAATTTCGTCGGGAGATGAGGCCTGGTACGACGTTATGATCTCACCATCCTCTTCATCCATTGTGGGGGTGACATTGTGGCAGAGTGCGAGCGCTAACACGACATCTCTGACTCTGGAGCCGATTTCTCGTCGAGTTCGGGTCGCCGTAGCCCCGGTAGTGGCGTTGTGTGCGGATGATGGTGTGACCAAGGCCTGACTGCTCGACTTCATACCAAACCCTTGCCTGACATAAGATACGACCTCATCCATCGCTTCATTAGCATAAGACACGGTGCCGACATGAATCTTCTTCATTTCCATTTCATTCTGGGTCAGTGTACCGGTCTTATCACTAAGTAAATATTCGATACGCCCCAAATCTTCGGGGATAGTGCTGGTCCTAACCACCGCGCCCTGTATGTCCGTATCTCGTTGGATGAACCAGGAATAAACACTCTTTCCCATGTCTAGATTGACTCGAAGACTGATAGGCACAATGGTGGAGAATAGAACCAAGAAGCGAGTGATTTTGACGTACCACACACTTCCTTCAGTTTCATTAAAACCTTCCAGAGCCACGAGGATTATGGAGAGGGCTAGCGTAAGTGCGCATAATATTTTCGTCAACGAGTTGATCTCGTACTCCAGCAATCCTGTTTTGGACCGAGAAGGAGCAGTGGATAAAGCCGACCGTGTCTGGGGACCAGTATAAACGACAACTGCCATCGTAGTGGCTTGCGACGCAACAATGGTGTTCGCCCACGCCGTATTATCAATGGATAAAGGGGCAGTCTGACCAGAACCAGGAGTATCTCCGGAACCGGACACGACGCCCCGTGTACCACCCCGGCCATCACCGCCATAGGGAAGTAATTCGATAGTGCCCGTGAAGTCGTTGACTCTTTTGTCGGGCTTACCCCCAGTGACTCTTACACGGGTGAGTTCTTCTAACGGAAGTGGTTGTGTAAGAGCGGAAGCAACTCGAAGTTTCCAGTCCGTTTCTCCGTCAAGTTGATCCGTCCTGATAAAAGTCTCGCCGGAAGAACCGCCTTCTGGCTGTTTTGAAATGTCCCTATCCCCGGTTTGCTCATTTGTCGTACCTACAGGACCGTCTTCGTGGATGACACCAGTCTCCGTCTCCACTAATAATGGACTCGGACCAGCATCTTGACTTTGATCCTGTAGGGCCTCCACTGCCGAGCACTGCAAGATAACCACATCTGCAGGCACGCGTTGGCCTTTGCTCAGTTTCAAGACATCGCCAACCTTGAGATCACGAGATTTCTTGCTCACTTCGTACACGTGTGGCGATGATCGGTTCAATCCTTCTCCCTCGACCTGTTCTTCCTCCTCACGTATATCTAATAATCTGTCCCCCCGCGCAGATTGGCGCTTGCGACGGTTTCGGAGTGTTGACGAAACGAGCTTGTTTGCGGAGTTGCGGCTGGCGTGTTGACCTGCGTCGCTAAAGGTAAGAACCGTATATGCTTCAGCGTTTGCTTCGTTATCCCTCCGCCGTCTCTCAATATCGTCATACGCCTCCTTTCCCATGGTAATGGCAAGGACAAATGCCAGTGGAGCGATATAAGTTGACAGATAGCCTATCCGTAGTTGTGGGATAGCCTGTGACAACGCAACAAGTAGAAAATACAAGTTGAAGAAGAATGAGAACTCGTTGTAAAGTGTGACGGGAAGAAACGTGAAGGCGGTGTATTTGGCATTGGAAACCAGATTCGGCGGGTAGCGGGTTGGCTGGACGGAGCCTACGGCGACGACCCTAGAGGCTGAAGGATCATCAAGGTTCTGGTCAACGTCGTCGCCGTCGTCGTCGTCATCCTTTCGTTGTGCGCTGCGACGGGACAGGAGGCTGGGTATCCTCAGGTTCGATCGCATGTTCGCCAGCGCTTGGAGCCCACCAGCGGCGCGTCGGGGTGGATAAGCCCCTTGTTCTCGTAGAAGGGGCGCATCATCGCCGGCGGTTCCGCTCCCATCCGAATAGCGCTGGTTTTGCGGATCGTCATCGGCCAGACTCGAGGGGCCATCGCCGTCCATATCACGGCCAATCTCACCATAGCCGCGGTTTCGTTTGGCGGATCGCCTCAAGCCACTCATTCGAAGACTGCGGAGAGCAATGGGCGGTGCTCTTTGTTCGGGTCTTGATGCTCCGCCCAGAAGTCTGGCGCCATGGGCACTTGACGACGGAGCAGGGTCTAGTTCCTCGAGGTCGAGATCGAGGTCGGCGTCCGAATCGGGATCGAGCAGAGGAGAATCGGGCGGCTCGGTGGGACGATGCGGCGGTGTCAGCGGCATTCCCGTATTGGAGTCATGCGCCCGGAAGACGACGACGTCGGGTAATGCCCGATTTGCAAGCGGTTCGCGTGGTCGGGAATGGAGGCCAGGATATGTCTGTCGTGAATAGGCGTTGCTCGAGCGCTCGGCCAACCGTTTCGCAAGCAGGCAGGTGGTGCTGAAGAGGGATGCAGGAGAGTTCTCGGCTAGGAGTTACTGTACCGCGCTGCAGAATACAAAGGAACAAAGGAAAAAGGAGAGTGCAAATCGAAGACAGAGTCGTAGTTGGCGCAATGAGAGCTCATGCGCAAGTCGAAGTCGAATAACAAATAGAAAGATGCCTACTCCTGCTGTTGGATGAATAAAGTAGGCGACAGTGGAAACGAGCGTTGCGTAAGTCTCCGTACCTACCTGGTAGCCACATGCAAGTTCGGGGTGTCCCGAATCCCGTGGTAGGTACATGCTACCCCTACCGAGTAGCGGGATAACACTTATTAGGTAAGTTTACGTACCTACCTGTAGGTAGCCTTTACTGACATGTACAGGGCGGGTCTCCACATAGCAGGTGGGGGGTAGGTTAGGTACCTCGTACTGACACTTATATGCGAGGTACCAAGTAGGTAGGCAGCGGTAAGGATCAGTGTATCACCAATCAAGCAGCAATCACATAACTCAAGTACGTAGGTAACTACTATCTACAACATTAGTAGTGAAACTGGAAAAAGGGACGTATAAACAGTCATCGACACGTTTTGACAAGGATAGTCCGCATGTACCGGTAGTCACCTCTCATAAAACCCGGCAGCGACTCCAAATAGACTGAGTTAGTCGTTCATTATTAATCGTCTGTGTCTGTGTCTGTGTCTGTGTCTGCCTGAATAATCCCGAAACCGGATCACGCCGTCTAAAACTTCGAGTTGCTAGCAAAGTAATATAGATGTTGAAGAAACAGTTCTGTTCCGCCCTCTGATATGCAAGCAGAGAGGCCACCCTGTTTTCGAGAACTGTCCCATGATCCCCTCCCCCCATCACCCAGGCTCGGTACTGCTGAGCGAGCGAGCAGCCCGTCGGCGCCGGAGACGCTCTGTTCTTTTGCCATCATATAGATACCTGCGTCTGCCCTTTCTCATGTTCAAAGATCTAGTGATGATTCACTAGGTGTCAGCACGAGCGGCAAGTACAGCGAACTCAGAATGTCATCGGATGCCAGCGGAGGCCACAAAAACGACCATATCTCGTCTTGCAAACTACCGGCCGAGCTCGGATATGAGTACGGCCACGGTTGTTCCTACCTGCCTAGTTCATCCAAAGGTAGGTCCGACTCATCCCTACCGACAATCGAGTTTGCAACCTTCCAGACCTGCAGCATATTGTCCTCCGCCGCGCTAGCAACCAGCCATGGATCGTTGAGATTCCAGCTGAAGTCGGCCAAATGATTAGTATGGCCACCATGCATGAAAAGTCTGTTTATGAGTTTTGGTCAGCCTACGGTATGGTGAGGAGCGAGGAGACCCGGGGGACCGGCAACGTACAGTTCAGGGGGGCCATCTTCTTGGTCATCTGGCTGCTGTTCTTCCCCCACACGGCTGAGGTCCCAGAATATGATTCTACGATCGTAGCTAGCGCTCCCAAGGATCCCGGCCTCGTGAGGATGCCAAGCGAGAGAGGTGACAGCATCCTGGTGGCCGTCGAGGGTGTGCACCTTTTCTTTCACATTGCGCAAGTCCCATATACCGATAGTCTTGTCCGCCGAAGCCGTTGCCACTAAGACCTCAGTTGAAGGATTGAAGGCCAGCGCATTAATAGCATCACTGTGTCCATCTTTCGCAACCAACGACGACTGAGAAGTGGATGATTGTCTGAGGTCCAGGATTTGCAGCGTAAGATCATCCGAAACACTGCCAATAAAGTGGTGCGATATAGGGTGATACTGGACATCGTTGACGATGTTCGAATGATGCGCGTAGCGGCGAAAAGGACTCAACGTGGTCTTGCTAGTCTGAAGCGACTTAAGATCCCTAGAGGATATGTTTAGCAAGAGACAACCACGAGTACACGAGCACACAAGTCTAGCCAATCAATATTACGTACCACAGGCAGACAGTCTGATCCTCACTGCCCGAGGCTAACGAGCCTTCTGTATGGGGGCTCCAGGCGAGGCCAAAACCCTCCTGGTTGTGCCCACGGAGCGTAATTTGGGGGTTAACGTGGCCATTTGGCTCGGAGCTGTGCTTAGTTCTGTCGAATATGAGGATAGAGCCATCCACAGCTAGGGTAGCAATAAGGTCGGGGTTCTGAGGGCAGTAGCGAGCTTTATTGACCTCGCCGGGGTGGTCGATCTTTTGCACGACTTTCCACTTCATGGCAGCCGCGTCGGCGGAGGTGGAAGCCTTACCGTAGCCACCGACCTCGCCGCGATCCTCATCGTAGTCGCGCGCATTAGGGCGAATCGTTCGGGGCACCTCAACCTCGGCGATCTGAACGTAATTAGGCTTTTCATCGGAGGTGTGGGTCCCGATCAGTACGCGGTGAATTCGGCAATCCTTGCCTTCGGGCTCCTTGACGTCTGGGAACCACTGGACGGTGAGTGTAGGCCAAGTCAGGGCGGTGCTGTCCAGGATGTCAGTCCATAGGCGAGGGAAGCCGCTGGGTCGGGCGCTGCAAAGGTGGCATGTTTACCTTAAGATCATGTCATAGAGGAAAGGCGAGTTCTTCTTCCATGTTTTATACTCTGGGCTGGGTCAATCGATGCGCAACAAGTCAGAGGACGTGATGGTCCTACCTTCGTTAATCAATCTCTGCTCCTCATCCTCCCCGTATTCTCGGCCGGTGGACTCCACTGACACACGCCTCGTTAGCTTGCAGCCATCTGGCAATGGCCATGAGTCGACTTACCGTCGACATCGTCAACCACAGGAGCAGGCGCCATGATGGGCGTGGCAGGGCGCGAGTAGAGGATACGCAGATCCTAGCCAACAGCGCCCAAGGAATGAAATTGAATAATAAGAGAATAGAGAATAGAATAGAGCGCAGAACGGAGTGGTGGGCGTGCACACGACTCCTGTAGTCCGATGCTGTATACCTAGTAAGCTTGTGACTGGAAGTGGTGGGCGCAAAAGGTGGTGATCAGAATTCCACCAAGGTTAGCAGGTCAGACGCGGTGCGCGTAAAGTGATTGAGCTCTACCAAGAGAAGAGCCACCAGAGGTCAATGCCCGTTGACGACGCCGATGTGGGGTTACAGCAAGTCTAGGTACCTTAGGTAATGTCGGCTGGTATGCTATGTAGCATGCTGAGCGGGTAGGTACCTGAGGTACTTCGACGTTTGGTACGTGCCTTGCAGATAGGTACTTAAGATAGGATGTGGCTGGTGGCTGTGGCTGCTACTTGATACGTACCGACCTAGGTAGGTACATGAAGTAACGTAACTACCAAGATAGTATATCAAGAGAACTAGGTACCTATTGTAGCCCAACAGTGATGATTAAGAAGGAGGGGACTGAGCAAAAATCACATATCGTCGTGTTTCACCTCGGTGAATCTATCATAGATGATGGGCTTAAATTCTTATATGGTAGCTAGGTACCTTACGTTTAGTGCATTGGAAATTTCACCTGTAGCCCGTAGGCCGCGCCTGTATCCTTGTACTTTAGGTACTTACCGTAAGTACCTCGCTTGGAGGCAAACATCAGTCCGACCAACCAACCGAGATCTTGCCCCACTTGCTCAACAGTTAGCTCAGTACGTACTTCCTCCGGTCCATCAGCCTCTGAAGCTCCATCTTCAAGTTGGGCGCATTGTGTGTCATTCCTTTGACTTTTCCTATTCCTGTTCGCTTTGTTACGCTATATCTTGTAACTACGTCGATATTTCAATTCTCCGTCTTCCCGAGACTGAGCGGATAGAAGAAGGCTTGTATGCTCCGCCCGCCCGCCCGCGCGCAAGGCTCCCGTCGCATATCGGCCAACGTCGTGCGTCTTTGCGCATGAATCACTTGCTGATCATCTGCTCTCCTCAGGCCTTCCTTGTCTAGAATAGACCAACTCGTATCGCCGGCGAACGTACTGCTTTGTCTCGTGTATAAACAGCGACCACCTGCAGTCAGCGCGCATCGGTGACAGCGACGACCATGGGGTTCGTCTCCCTGCATATCCCCCCCTTCGGCCTGCGCCCGTCCATCAGACGACTGACACGGCTCTATGTAGTGTTCCCAAGTTCTTTCGATGGCTCTCGGAGCGCTACCCCGCCATCTCTCAGCTCATTGCTGAGAACCGAATACCTGAGTTCGACAATCTATACGTACGCCAGCCCAGCCCCCTACCTCCACTGCCGCTCCCTCCAGACTCGAGGCGCCTTTCCCTGCTGACCTCTGTAGTTGGATATGAATGGCATTATCCACAACTGCACACATAAGGACTCAGGCGATACCTCCTTCCGAATCAGCGAGGATGAGATGTTCATTCGGATATTCAACTATATCGAGCATCTCTTCGGTAAGATCAAGCCGAAGAAGCTCTTCTTCATGGCCATCGATGGCGTCGCCCCCAGAGCCAAGATGAATCAGCAGAGAGCCCGCCGCTTCCGTACAGCCCTCGACGCAGAACAGGCCCGTGAAAAGGCGATCCGCGAGGGCCAAGAGCTGCCCAAAGAAGCCCCCTTCGACAGCAATTGTATCACCCCTGGCACCGAGTTTATGGCCAAGCTCACCCGCCAGCTCAAGTATTTCATCAACAAGAAGATATCCGAGGACTCGGACTGGCAAGGATGTGACATTGTCTTATCTGGTCACGAGGTTCCCGGCGAGGGTGAGCACAAGATCATGGAGTACATAAGGAATGCCAAGGCGCAACCCGACTACCACCCCAACGTTCGCCATTGTCTTTACGGCCTCGACGCCGACCTCATTATGCTGGGTCTATTAAGTCACGATCCGCATTTCTGTTTACTTCGGGAGGAGGTCACATTTGGCCGACCCTCCAAGACGAAGTCGAAAGAGTTGGAGCATCAAAACTTCTATCTCTTGCATCTATGCATTGTCCGCGAATATCTTGAACTAGAATTCCAGGATTTGAAGAGGGACGGTGCACTCAAGGTCCCATTTGACATGGAAAGGATCATAGATGATTTCATTCTCATGGCCTTCTTTGTCGGGAATGACTTCCTACCAAATCTCCCGTTTCTACACATTAACGAGGGCGCGCTAGCGACCATGTTTCGTATCTATAAACAGGTTCTTCCACACTGCGAAGGCTACATTAACGAGGAAGGCGTCATTAACTTACCTCGACTAAAACTTCTCTTAGACGAGTTGTCCAAAGAGGAGTATCGGCACTTCGAACACGAACATGCTGATTCAAATTGGATCAGAAGCAAACAGTTGGCTGATACGAATGGGCACGAGCCTAATAAAATGAAGGGGAAGTTAGTGTTGACAAGCTCACAGAGGGAACTGTGGAAACAGATCCGCAAGTTTGTCACTAAACGATCCTCAGAGCCCCTAAACCTCGGCCATGACTTAGTCGCCGCAGATCGCAAATTTGTGCAGGATACTGCAGAAAACTTGCATATAGAGTGGCGCACCATTCAAAATGACGAAGGCCAACGGGACTTGGTCGTTGAATTCCCTCCAAAGCCAGACATATCCAATGGAGAGGATGAGGACGAGGAAGACGAAGAGGGACACCTCGCCCTACTTCGGGTGGTGAGGCGCTATGACAACGCCCAGGTTGTCGACCTGTCGGCTCAAGAAGCTCGGGCGGCGTCGCAGCGTAAATATGATGAGAAATTTACAGAGTGGAAAGACAAGTACTACGAAGAGAAATTCTACTGGCCCGAAGAGGCTAAAGAATCTGAACTCGTCAAGCTGAGCGAGAATTACGTTCAAGGCTTGCAATGGGTGCTGTACTATTACTATCGCGGGGTGGCTTCCTGGCCTTGGTTTTACAGATATCATTACTCCCCTATGACCTCGGGTATGCTTGGACGTCTTCGTATCCTGGCGCCAGCTTTACTGATATTCCGCTGCAGATATTTCCAAAGGTTTCGGTGCAGACCTCAACTTCAAGCTGGGTCAGCCTTTCCGGCCATTCGAGCAACTAATGGGTGTATTGCCTGATAGAAGCAAATCGATTGTGCCATCTGTATATCACGACCTTATGACGAACCCCAAGTCTCCCATCATCGACTTCTACCCGAGAGATTTCGAGTTGGATATGAACGGGAAAAAGATGGAATGGGAGGCTGTTGTCAAGATCCCATTCATCGAGGAGAATCGGCTACTCTCTGCGATGGCTCCTTGTAACGACCTCCTTACCCCGGAAGAGAAGGCCCGCAACGACTTTGGTGTGTCACTCAAGTTCACATATGACCCGGATCTTGACTTTGCTTACCCTTCATCCTTGGTTGGCATCTTCCCGGATATTCCGCACTGCCGGTGTGTCGAGAACATTTTTGACCTTCCCGTGGCCGAGGGCTTGAACCTCTACGTAGGTCTGTTGGACGGTGCTAAGGTCGGGGTCGATGCTTTGGCCGGTTTCCCCAGCCTTTCAACTCTCCCGTACAACGCCACACTTGGATTCCACGGCGTGAATGTCTTCCAGCAAGACAGTCGAAACGAGAGCATGGTAGTCACTTTATCCGAAGTAGAGATGCGCTGCAAAGTGGACTCGGCCAAAGTCAAACTAGGTCAAATATGCCACGTCGGCTACCCCTTTTTGCAGGAAGCGAGAATTATTCGGGTCTCCGACGAAATGTTTGACTATACACTGGACCCGAATCATCCGGGGCAGGTAGTCCAGACTCACCATTCGGGCAGGGACATTGACGACTGGAACAAGCAGGCCTACCGCATCGAGAATCTATACAGCAAGCGACTTGGCATCATTATCGGCTCTGTCGAGTCTCTAGTTCACGTCGAGCTGCTCAAAGGTCTTATCAAGACAGATGAAGGGGCCACTGTGAAGGCATACGGGCCAATACCCGGAATGGAAACCGATTACGCTTCGCAAGTCATTGTTGATGAAGTTATCAGTGCTGACGAGCGATTCATCGAGCGTGCCGCCATTCCTATTGAGGAGGAGTTCCCGGTCGGCGCCCACGCCTTCTTCCTTGGCGACTTCGCCTACGGGCGGCCCCTCGAGGTTCTCGGACATGCCGATAACAAGGCCGAGATTTTTGTTTCTGTCACTACAAAAGAACCAGACTTTACCTGGTCAGTCATTCACCGCGCAGAAAGGCAAAGCGGGTACAAACCATCATACGCCGTGGCCAAGGAACTGGAGCTTCATCCATTGATTTTAAGCAAGATCACGTCCTCGTTCTTTGTCTACACTGTGGGCGGGAGTATGAAGGTTAACTTGGGATTAAACCTCAAATTCGAAGGGCGGAAACAGAAAGTTTTGGGCTATTCGCGAAAGTCCAAGTCGGGCTGGGAGTTCAGCCCTGCGGCTTTTGGCCTGATAATTGACTACATGACCCGATTCCCGGATTTCTTTGCTGCCATTCTACGGAATCCATCTGGGAACGAATTAAGCGAAACGGATCTATGGGCGGACCCGGCCGTGGCGAGTGCCAGAGTCAAGGAGATCGGGGCCTGGCTCAAGACGATAGAGACAAGCAAGTTTGAGCGTGTACCCCTCGATGCCGAACAGCTAGACTCGAGCGTCGTCATGGAGCTTCAAGAAGCAGCCGACAAGCTGAAGAATGCCGATATGAAGACCGAACGCAAGAGGATGAAGGGCGTTCCCCGATCTGCTCTGCTCCACCCGAAAGACTCGGAACAGAGACTCGGCCATCAGACTTTTGGACTCGGCGATCGAGTCGTCTATGTCCAGGCCTCCGGCAAGGTCCCCATCGCGTCTAGAGGAACGGTGGTAGGCATCAGCACAGTGGGGAACCACCATATGCTAGACGTTCTCTGGGACAACGCCTTCATGAACGGCACGAGCCTGAACGGGCGCTGTGAACCATTCCGCGGACAGACGGTATCGGCCAACTCGGTCCTCAACGTCTCCCGAAAACAAGTCATCGCAGGCTCCAGATCCAGCATGGAGAGACGGCCCGTGCACGCGCCCACCACGATACAAGGATACGGGGCAGCGAACGGCCACCAGCTCCGCGACGCCACGGCCCCAGGCCCGCTACGGGGGAGCTGGCGCGGCGCCGTCAACGGGAACCGCCACGCCACCAATGGGCGCGGCGCGGCGCATCAGGGGCCCCGGGGCAATGGCGTGCCGCAGCTCCAGCACAGCAGCCTCGTGTACAGGCCGCATCCGGATGCGAATAACGACCCCGCGACTAACGGGCAGGTTTCCCGCGGCACCGGGCCTAGAGGGCCGAGAGGAGACGGAAGTGGTCGCGGCGGCCGCGGCGGTAGGGGTGGGAGGGGCGGCGATGGGAATAGAGCCCCCCAGTCCTTTTTCACGCCTCATGCGGGGAATGTGGTGCAGAACGGGAACCCGATCCAACAGCAGTCGTATAATGCCGTGCCGCCGCCCGCGAGCCTTGATGCTAGGAGCGGCCGCGGAAGGGGTAGGGGACGCGGGAGGGGACGCGGGAGGGGTCAGGGTCAGGGTCAGGGGCAGAGGGAGGGGGAGTAATGGTGGTGGTGCTGAGTGAGTGAAGACTGTGAGGGGATGGACTGGGCTGGACTAGACTGGACTGGGCTGAACTCATGGCGTGTGCTTGTCGGTGTCGTGTAAGGGAATAGCGCGAGGTAGATGGAGGAGACGGCGCGCTGCGATGACTGGTTTGTGGGAGTGTCATAGGTATAATGCCCATGTGTTGATGCTACGCTACCTACCTATACAGTACGGTATATTCCCCTTATCGTCTAGTCAGATAGCCAGAACTGCATAGGCGTGGCGCGGTATTTTGAGCAATGCAGTAGTTCACCTTGTCTGCTTCTTAGGTGCGGTGTTGTGCATGGGCGATGGGTGATGATGTGATGCTTTCCTCTCCCCCTTCTCCCTCTTTCATACCTTTTCTTCCTCCCTCTCACTCTCTCCTCCCCCTTTTTCCAAAAGGAAAAATAAATATGCAGAAGACAACAGTTCACTACAGAGCGTCGACGTCAGTTTATATCATCACAATACGAAGTTCCTCTGTACAATAAGTCTTGTTTCTGAAAATATGGACCATGTTTGAAGCCCCAAGGCTCAAGGTTCAAGTATAGGATGACTAGCTTATCGTCCTTCGTGAATATGGATGACGATAACGATGGTGGTAATAGCAGGTGAGTCGCAACTGCGAACGAGTATAAGGTCGACGTTTCCCAGACCGAGTTAGGTTCAAGGAAACGGAGCCTAATGCTGCAAATATCGTGTAGATGATGGTTAGGTTAGGAAGTGTGTTTTCTTAGGAGAGAGTTGGGAGTTAGAAGCACACCAACACAGCATTTGCGAAGGCTCCCGGCGCTTCTTCCCGCGCCGCCAGAGGGCGAACTAGCTCGGGGACTAGAGCGAGCAGAACAAGAACTACTAGAACTACGAGTTTGGCTGTTGTTTTTGTCGACAAGGTTGTCGCTATCGATATTGTTGCTGATGATGTTCGCGGCATCCCCTGCCTCTTCGAACGGATCGAGGACGAGGGAGGGGCTAGCCATAGGCTCCTTAGGAACGATGGGCACCTCCGGAGCGTTGCCCCCCTCAGGATCGGTAACAGGAACAGGGCGCTCTTTATCCTCACCAGGCACATTGGCTCTAATTCTCCAATAAGGTTACGGCAATCTTCCTCCTTAACAGGCGGTAGTTGAGGCACTGGCCGAGGTGTCGGAGGACGGTTACGGCGCCACTTGTTCTTCGCGGACTTTGAAATTAAAGGACTTATAGAAAAGCTATAGCAATTAGAGAAGTCAAACCAAAATAAAAAGAAAAGTAAAAGCATAGCAATACACGGGCGGCGCGATAATTAATTATAACAAAAAAACCCCGAGCAGAAAACCAACGGTAAAAAGTAATAATACCTAAAAAAAAAAAAATTGGTTTAAAAAAGCGCGGAACTGCAAACATGTTAATTAGTAGCTCTGAAAAGACTTTTACTATAAAATATTAGTATTTAAAAATATTTAAAGGGTAAAAATGATTAAAAAATGCAAGATACGTAAAAAAACAAAAACGTACAACACTGGGGATTCGCTGGTCGTCACCGACCCAACTACTAATCCAGCGGTATGCAGCTTAGCTATGGGGGAGCGGACGGGACCCCGCGTTCTCTGCATCCTATGGTCGTACGTGTCTGTTACTATTACTGTTGAGGATTATATTGGGTGCAGTTGACCACATCCCAAGATGGGGTACAGGTGGCAGTGGAACCGTATAACGACGTGAGGATATGTGGATGTGAGGACTTTTAGAACTAAGCCATATCTCCCCCCGCGAAGGGCCAGGAGAATAGATCTAGACAGGTCTCCTTGACTTCATCGTGGACTATCGTATGAATAGAAGACTACCCGACGAGTTGGAAAATCGTGGAGGCATCAAGTGAGCCGACACACGCGATGCAAAGCCCCCATGAGAGCCCCCAGCCTCGCGCTATCCCCTGCATAAGATAGCGGATAAGTTAGAGTAAGTATCGCGGGGATACCAGCCGACGCCCTCGAGAGCAGCACTTGCGAAACAAATCACACAGATATGGGGGGGGACAGGCCCCCGAGGTCAATCGAATGTTTGAAGAAAACGGCCACTCTGGAGTTTTTTTTCTTTGTCGTCGCTTCGCGTCTTGACGGTTCAGAGGTGGTAGCAGAGCATGCACGGCGTACCTGGTACTCATCGTCCACTCCAATGCAGATGAGAAGTCGAGAGGACGGTGACCAATCGTAAGTAGCGCATCGCCCTAGCAGAAACCCGGCGAGGCCGGGTGGGATGGGTCGTGTGTAGGCGAAGTGTCCTCTGGGCGAAACCTTGTTCCGGCGGGCTGGTGCTCGATCCCGAAGTCGCAGGATGGCCTGCCTGTCGTCCTCCGTCGTCTCGCGATGTGGCCTTCGATTATGAAACCCCCAGTATGCTGTCTCCAGGGTGATTCAGGGCCCCGCGGCCAAGAATAGAGTGACATAGGGAATATTGAGAACTGGCTAGTCAGTATGACAAGGACAGCGCCTTGCAGGACGTCCCTATCCGCATGTGGGCGTTGGAGATGATGCGTCGCTGCCGAGATTACGGCCCTACCGCTGAACCGCAGTTCATAAGTCATATTTAGAAGCCAGATTTTCCGGGCCGGCCACCCCCGTGCAAGTTTTCCCGTTAATATCTCGTCCTCCATGCGCCAGTCTTGGCAGAGTTGTTGACGGAGGTGTTGGCCGGGTTGCTGCCCAAGAACCTCTCAACATCTACTGCAAGTCTAACAAGGGGACTGCCCATGCTGGCAACAGTTACGTCAGGGCCGTCAAGGGAAGGTGTATAGCTGCCAAGGAGGCCTATTTCAGAGAAACTCTTTCGAAGACACGCCTCCTAGAAGAGGCTTGCGTTATGGAGGTCAGGTATAGCACGAATAGAACGCCTCAATCTGCTGGTCGTCTCGCCAGCGTTAACAGGCTTGACCATGCACAAGTTGGATCTATCGAGGGAATAGTCAACCCTCCACGACATTGACGACCTCTTGGCCAACGACGATCGTGATGATACCCCAACACCTAGCCCATCGCGTCGACCGACAGCTCCCAAACCTGCAGCCGTTAAGCTTGAAGCGTTCGTTAGACGTACAGCAGACGACAACTCTGCCGACAACAATCCCGAGGACGCCATGATCGGCCCCAAGGACCCCAAACTACGTCACCAGTTTCTCCATTTTCGCAGCCACGCGCCTCGCTCAGCTGACGATGCCAACAGCAAGGCTATCTATCCCTGCTCTCCAAAAACAGGATTGACGCGTTAGAGAGCAAGACCAAGAAAGCTTGCACTGGGATTGGCGACTTCCCTACCGCCGACAGCGTTTACCAAGGCCACCGTCGAACCTGGAACCCTTGGGACGCCATTGGTGGTGTGGGCGGTGATCCTCGTCGCCAACGTCGACGACGTCGTGGATCGGAAGAAGCGGCGGGGACGGGCATGAGCCGCCCATCCCGGTTGCGGGGTTTTCCGGAGGCACGGAGAAGGAAGTGGCCGAGGCCGTTCGACGACGCTCCGATGCTAGTGTGAACAGCCAAGATACTAAGAACCCGTGTAAGCAATGCACGTCGCGGGGTCGAGGGCGAGCGGCGGTTGGGGAGATGTCGGCAGCGTGGCCGTGGAGCGTGACCGGGTGGGACGGGGGGCGTGATGATGAAAACAGGGCCCATGATGAGGCTACGGGGTGTAGATGGGGGAGAGGCGGGTATGTGAGCACGGCATGGAGATATCCCTAGGAGACGTGTTGTAAGGGCCAGAAAAGAGAAAGAAAAGAGAAAAGAAAAAAGAACATATTATTGTTAGGCCATATGTATTCCGTTGTCCCTGAAGAATGAATACGTAAATTAGTCAAATAGGGCGATAAATCATCATGTTAGATAATATATACCTGCAAAGAAGGTTTGACTCCTGTGCCATACACCCACCTACATGAACCCAACTATCTATGGCGGGCCAACGCAAACAACTCATACTGATAATTTACAAGTATTTAGATTGGAATAACTCCAGAGAGCAATGTATGCTCCCCCCTAGTCCCTGCTATAGAGAGCCGACACGCCACTCCCCGCACCCGTCCCATTATTCACGGCTCGCTGGGAGAGCTGAGAGAGCCGAGCCATGGTACCGGGTTTCGGGTCGCAACTCTGCAGGCCGCGGGTTGCCTCGCTAACGTACTTGTAGTACCGAGACCCTTACGTATTATAATATAGGTAGGGTAGGGTAGGTAGGTATAATTTTCAAGTACTTGCATATGTCCGAGCAGCCGAAATGTTCCCCATGCCGTATAGTATATAACATATATTATGATATTTCTTGCGCTTATAGGCCTCGTCACGGTCGTTTCAGAAGGGAGACTTTGCAAGTTCTTTACGTACGCCTTTTGCGAACCTCACCGCGTTTGGATAAGTTTACTTTCGAGCTGGTCTAATGGTCACATGTATAAATAGCCTCGACTATGGTTCGTATTGGTACTCTCTGGTGTACATGGCCACGCTCTAAAGAGGCCTACCTATGTAGCGATATAAACAACAATACCTATACGCCAAAAAGGTCCCTTTTTCGCCTGCACATGTTCATTCTGCTCGAGTAAACTAGTCAAAAATGGTTGATATAAAACCGAAGTGTCCATCCTGACATAGTCACGTGTCTAGCAGCGCCCGACCTGTAACTAGAATGATCAACGCATCTCTCCGTCAACTGCTGGGGAAAGACGGGGGACCTCCCCAATGTGTGTGTATTACTCCCACCCAAAATCAACGGCTAACAATACCACTCGGTACACACATCAATATATGTATGCATGCTGCTTCTAGTAAGTATAAAATGCCGAGGTACAGGGGAATCTGACACGATCGGCAGCCGAACAGTGCTCGATACTAGCTGCAGCGTTGCGGGCTGCGGGCGGGATGGAGTTGGTCGGCTCCGGTGCATGCTCGAGTTGTAGGCCCATTACACCCCTTCCCCGTTGTATCATGCGGCTCCTCCAGCTGTCGATGATACCTCGGAGCCACCTTACCATGCACTAAGCTCTCTCTCTCCCTACCCCCTTCTCGCGCGCATGCATCACGCATCACTTTTCTCGGGAAACACAACATATCATCTTACTTGCGTCAGCCGACGATGGGCGGTGTATATTATAATTCTGGTCTAACATAATATAATATAATACAATATCTACACCGAGTATCCAGACGTAGAGGCTCGACGTGTATGTGTCTAAGTAGTACTAATCCGATGCTCGGTTCGAGATTCCGGTGTTTCGCTGAAATAATATCAGGGCTAATTGCGACAGTGTCATAAACCGTTAATTGAGCGATAGCACTTACACTAGGCTATATCACCTAGCTTAATCTAGCATAAATAAGTAGACAGAAGGCTACTGCCCTACGCATGTCTCAGCATATTGGATGTAGGTACGTTAGGTATGTCAATCTACAGGTGCCGGGACTAGGCTGGGCAATCTCAGCGAATCAAGACGTGAAAACGGAGAAGTGCATCTTAATTGCTCGACGAATATTTCTATATATATATATATATATATATATATATTAATTATTATTAATAGTTTTCTTCTAATCTCCCAGACCGATCAAAAAAAAGAGGCTGCAAAACATGACATACTCCCAGCACACCTATGCACGTAATGTAGCGTTTACCTACGTTGGTACCACGATACACGACCGCCTGCAGAGGTGTGAAGACGGAGACGCAACGCAGTGCATCGCATCAGGAGTTGGGCGGTAGGGTGTAGCGAGTACCTACTTACTTACCTATTCGACGAACCTGTACCGAGAAAGAAAAGGGCGGTCAGTCGGCCAACCCCGTCCCCCTTCCGTCGGGTCACGGAGAGAGGGCGGGGAGGGGGGGGCAAACACGGAGGCCTCGTCCGTCCCATGATAGTGAGTGAGTATCTTCTTCCATAGGTACCCGCAGCAGGCGAGATGGGTTTCGCCTCCCCCGGAAGCAGAAAAAGAAAAAACAAGCCCACTAACTATACAAAACACAAAACACGGGGAAGTAGCATGAATAGGGATAAGCGTAACGGAGGGGCAAAGACGAGAGGGGGGGAAAAGAAAACACTCAGGTATCGTCGGTACACTAGTGAGCAGGTCTAATGTGCAGCGGACGAATGAGTGACGGGCCCGCCACGCATGAATTTCCTAAAGGGGTAGGAAAATCAGAGGGCGAGGGACCTATCAGCCTGAGCAATGGATCAGTACCAGATGGAATCGGGCGGTAAAGGTCTAGATGGTATAGATAGACGAATGTTTCATCCCATAAGTAACTAACTAGCAAGGTAAGTAAATCACTTGGGTATAGCTAGTTAGCTAGGTATGGGGTTGCCGAATGCAGCAACTTACCCTACACAAGCGAAGCGAATCGGTGCCGCCGAGCCAGTAGTTAGTTAAACCCAGTAAAACCCACGGTACACTGCCTACCCTGACGTATCGGCGCGACCCGACCCGGCCCTCGCTTCTGCTCTGGTCCCCGCAAAGCTTTCCCTTTCGGTGCCAATAGGCCGGTCTCCTATCTGCTTGGTACGTATGTCACGTTGTTACGTACGTACCTCTTAGTATTACCGGCACGTCACTGTATGCTGTGCGCTATGAGACTATCCCACATAGCAGGTAACGCAACTTACTAAGTACATACTTGAGTGCATAAGTTAACTACCTACGTTAGTAGATAAAGTAAGTCCAAGTAGGTAATATACTTGGGTATACATGCTGCTACTTTTATAAGCTATATATATTAGACTTAAGTATTGCCCAATATGTTGTGAAGTTACTAAGTACCCAAGTGGCATCTATAGCTACTTAACGTAGATATCAAGGTACCCGGGTAGGTATTTTGCTCACTCACTTACCTAATCCAACCAACACCAGTAGAGACCATAGCATATTTGCTTACCCTCCATCACATCCGACTTCCGACTTCCGATCCCCACGTCACATCCCCTCTCCCCTCTCCCATCATCTCATTGGCTTCCCATTCCTGCTGAAAAGACACCCACAAGACACCCACAAGCCCTTCCTCGTGGATGGAGAAGAAGAAAAATGCCTCTACCTACTAGTAGTTCCCCCATCAGTCGCAGTTCAGGCGTCATCGTTCCCTACCCGCATTGCATTCTGCATGATGCCGTAGAACCACCCAAACCACCCAAACTACCGAGACCGAGTTGAAACGGAGCAAGAATTGAGAGGTAACCAACCAACCAACCAGCCAGGGATAGGTTACTCCGTAAGTAACTAACCCAGCCGGGTAGACTCTCACCGTCGTCGACTCCGGTCTCTGTTTACGTAGATGGCTGTGTCCGACGGGATGCGACAGGATACCAGACATGGTATCCACGTAGAATAGATAGATGCGCATGTATGTATGTGCATGCATGCATAAGTAAGTACTTACTTGTAAGTTATTACTCGTAAGTATACGCCGCTTGAGTGGGCATATACCTAACGCAAATATACGTGGTAGTACATCACCACGAGCGAACGAGCCAACGAAGCTCGAAACGCCGGGGGGCATGACGAACTTCGCATCACGATCGACAAACAGAAGGAACCCCTTTTTGTTTCAACTTCTCCACCTGTAGGGCGGCGCGCGAGACACTACCTACTGACCTAAGTTACCCACCCCATTACGATTAATACTAAACATCCAGCCCAGGGGTTGTCAGTCAATCAGTCAGTCAGTCAGTCAGCACCATCACTCCCAAGAGCAAGCCAGCACGCACTGGCCGTTTCAGTTCGTTCGCTCTGCCTGCTGAGGATTTGCGTCGCAACACCCACCCACCAAAGGTGAGATGAAGATGAAGACGAAATTGGAAAACAGAGGGGAACCTTGGTTTCATGCAAATGTCCGACAGCAGGGTATCCTCGCCAGGTATACCGTTTACCACAGCCAACAACCGTAGGTGGGTAGACTTGAATAACCCCGCTGTCTTCGTCGCTCTCCACAAAGATTTTTCTACATCACTTAGCTAGCCACGAAGATGGGATAGGATAACTAGTTACCTAAAACAAAACAAAACGCCACAGTTCATTCCAAAAGCCAGTCCATTGTCAATACACCAACATCCTCAATAGAACAAGACCACGCAGAATAGACAGAACAGTTTCATAAAAATCGCAAATCGCATAGTTAGTTAGTTAGATGCTATTATTACATACATACACCAACCAGGGTATCTCGCCAGGTCCACTCACTCGCTGTCTGTCCTGTCCATCTATCCATTCGTCAACACGACAGAATGAATCCCCAACCCAACCTAGCCGCGTAGACTTGGTATAGCCACAGCCAGCCGCCCGTGAGATTAAGAGATGAAAGAAGCAACAGCAGCGATAACAACAAATATAAACCTCCGACCCAAGTTGTTATCCGACCCTTTCACAATCAACCGAGAGATGGATAGATGGTTTGCATCCAATCCTGAAGGAAAAAAGTAAAAAGCTTTCCAATAAACGAGAAAATTACCTCCGTATTTAACCCCCCCTCCCCAGTCTTCCCTCCTTTCCAGAAACCCAAATGCAAAAAAAAAGTGTATATCCGGACGCCCTATGCATGCTTTGCTTTCTTTCCCATTCTCTCCCAATCTTCTCTGTGTGTGGAAAATACTTCTGTCAATATACAGCCAAACCAAATAAGGGCCTTCCTTGCGCCCGTTTCATGCTGATATAAAGTAAAAAATTCTTCTATAGCCCATTTTGTTTCGTTTCGTGTCGGTCGTCAGATATGTCCTTCTTATACGGGAGGTGAGGTGAGGTGGGTATGTAGGTAGATAGGTAGGTAGGCAGGGTAATGGGAGATTTGGTCGAGGTGAGGCGAGAGGAGAGATGAGATTTTGTATTATATTCCGCAGTAAACAAGTGTCATCACACCTGCTGACTCATCTCCAACATCCGCGCCATGTCCTCTTCGGTCGGGTCGTCCGCGATCCAGACGCCCTTCTCCTGCGGCGTGGCGCCGAGGAAGCCCTCGGCGCGACGCATCGTGTTGACGTCGAGGTCGGTGACGTAGGACCGCCCGTCCGACAGCTTGACCCGCACCTCGTGCTCCGTTGACAGCATCATGTCGTCCTTGGCCAGGCGCCGCGGCCCGTCGAAGACGGTGAGCACGCGCTTCTTCATCGTCATCTGGCCCTTGTCGAAGCCCCACGATGACGGGTAGTTCTGTCGGTTCTTGCGCGCCTTGGTCTTGGTGGGCACCGGGACGCCGCCTCGGGAGTGTGTCATGCCCCGCGACTTCTGCACGCCGTTGGGAGGGTTGCTCTTCCGCTTCACGGGCGAGGTCAACTTCCGGCCCTGGCCGTTCTGGTCGAACCGCTCCTCCTCATCAGCCATGTCATCATCCTCTTCGTCGTCCGAATTGGGGATGGGCTGGGTGGTCAGCGGCAGCTGGTTCTTCTCCAGGGTCTGCTTAACGTCCTTGTCATCCTCCACCTCGGCTAAGCGCTGAGCATTGATGGCCTCAGCTGGGTCTTCCTGTTGGACGATGCGGAGAACGCAGTCGTCGAGATGCTCGTAAAAGTCCTGAGCGTTGGAGAAGGTGGCCGAGCAGGTAGAGCACTTGCCCGTGGCATCCGGTGCGTAGCCGGTCAGCTTCTTGCTGCTGTTGGTGGAGGGTGAGGTCTTCTTGCGGCTGTTCGGGGGAGTCTGCTCCACGCCGTGCACCGCGGTGAGGTGACGCTTGAAGACGTCGGCCCGGTTGAAGGACTTCTCGGCAGAAGACCCGGACCCCGGACAGAAGCCACACACCATGGTACCCTTGTAGTGGGTCAGGGTATGACGGTTCTTGTCATACTTCCGAGCGAACCCCTTGACGTGATACTCGCACGTGAGTATGGGACACTTTTCAGGGCGCTCCGTCTGATGTGTCAGCATGTGTGCCTTGATGTCCTTGAATGTCTTGCCGCAGTCGGGATGGGGACACCGCTGCTTCTTCTCCGACTCGTCGCTGTTATACGCATACACTTCGGAGCTGGTGTGCGACTGGTAAGAAATGCTGGGCCGCCGTCCTTGCGCCGGGGGCATGGCGTAGGGACTGTATTGCTGGTGGTACGTGTGGAGGTAGGGTGATTGGCTGCCGGTGCGCATGATGGGAGCCGGCGAGGTGGCGCCTGAAAGCGCCGGCGAATGGGGATACTGGTTTTGGGGTGAGTAGACGTTGGGATCAAAGGCCGACATGGGCGGCGCCATTGAACCACGAATCTCGGGGTGAATCAACGACGGATCTGGGCAGAGGCGTGGTTAGTTAGTCCAAGTGAATCGATCCATTTTAATGAAAAGAAAGCCAGCATTGAGGGTAGTGAGGGCAGTGAGGCCTCATGATGAAATGGTATGCAAGAGGATGTGGGGCTGGATACGACTATTTTGAGGCGCAGGCCGACAGGCCGACGTAGGACACAACCGGCGTCTCCCGTTGGAGCTCGTCGCGTCGCGAACCCCACCAAAAACCAGGGCTGCGAGCGGCGGGCTGCTGGAAGCATGTTCACTCTCCACGCCCCGCCGGCAGGCTGCGTCTATGCAGGAATCGAGGAAGAAAAGGGCGGGTGCAGAAGTCACACAGGCTGCATGCAGAGGGGATTTGCGCCAACTCACCAACGAAAGTGGTCTTGCTGTCGAAGGGCATGGTAAAATCTTCCATACCTGGGCCGGCGAATGCCGAGTACTCGGTTCCAGCGAAGTAGTCGCCCGAGCCGACGATGCTGGGGTTGACGCCCATGCTGGTTGATGTGTATTCTGGCATGTAGGCCAGCTGCCCGTGGTTTGAATTGGGCGACCCTACTGTCGACGACGGCGAGGGCGCTGAAGCTGTGGAGAGATTAGAAGCGGGGAGCCGAAGCTCGCCGTCATCCTGGTACAGGCCTGGTGAAGTCCGGCCGTGGAACAGGTAGGGGTTCACGTCAGGATGCGAGGGTGCACTGTCGAAAGGCGGGTTTGGTATGAATTCGTTCTGAGGACTCCGAGAGAAGCCAAAGCTAGTAGGGCTCATGCCCAGATCTAGCTGTGGGGATGTGTAGCTGGGTCGTGTAGACGAGTCCGGGAAGAGCATGAAATCCTGCTCGTGGCTCGGCCGCTGGAACATCTTGTAGGACTGGTTCGATGACAAGGCCATCATGTCTTCTGGTTGCTGCTGCTGCTGGCGTGGGGTCTCGAAGATGGTCAAGTTCGAATCGCTTGAGCGCGCTGCAGGGTTGCCCGCTTGGTCAGTCTTCACAGGTCACGATGCCAAAAGCCCAATGACAAGCGAGGAAGAATAGAATCTCACATTCGCGCCTCGTATGGAAAGACCAGCTACGACAACGGGTGCTGTCGACTTGTGACGATGTGAAGCTCTGGCTTGGCGGCGCGCAATGCTAGATTAAGGTAGATAGATGGTGGTGGTTTGTACAGATGCGAGGCAGCCGTAGTAGTCTTGTTGCCGGCCGGTGATCGGAGCTGATTCGAGGCTCTGCGCCGACCCTGTCTCTGTCTCTGTCTCTGTCTGTGCCGTAATGACCTCTTTTCCTCCCTATGCCGAGGATGGTGGTGTCGCTGGAATAGCTAATGAACGGAGCATCAGGAGATGGGGGAGGGTGGACGTCTATGCTGGGTATATATCCGATACGGCGATGAGAAACGATAGACACGCGTGTGAGTATTAGCAACAGGTAGGAGTCTGTCGCGGTCTGCTGGTGTGGAGTGGACAGAGAGGAGGCTCTCATGGTGATGATGCTTGGGGGCTCCAGATCATATTATACCGAGGAGGGCGTGCAAGCAAGTACGGTACGGTACATGCTGCAAGTATTGGTGGTCTCGTTGACGGGATCTAGTCCCATCAACGAGTGGGTCGGTAGGGCAGGCGATCGAGGCGGGTACGGGAGTACATAGGTACGAAGGTACATGCGCCAGCTCATGACAGGGGTCCGGGGTTAGGGGTAGGGGGGAGGGGGCAAGGGGGGGGGTCCCTCACTGACTGAGGTACGTACCGGTACGTATCTACCCCCCTGTCTCGTACTGGCAAGTAATACAGGAGCAGGCAGTACGTACCGTGCTACTTGTTACATAGTACTTTTTCCAGGGGTTCGCCGCTAGGTCTAGCACGCACACGACCCAGCGGACAGCACAGCAAGTCAAGTGGTGGCAGGGGGTGGCCGACTCACGGGTTACAGAAGAGGAATGGGTGACCTGGGCGTGGAGGGAGGAGGTCGACATGGGCCATGTTGGCGGTAAAAGATGGCCCATCCATCCCCTACTTACTACTTACACCAGCACACGCTTGAAGCAGTAAGTAGGTACGGAGTAGTGGGAAATAATATCAACAGGCGTGTCCGGTCCCGGTCACGCAGTGAGTGGGTGATCTAGGCCAATGCTATTTACAGGCATGCTATTCCCTCGCCGTGGGACGTTGGTGGTGTGATAGCCACCGAGTGAGTGAGCAGTAGGTGATGGATGCATGGTCCAACTGCCCACGGCATCTGGGGAGGAGTCGTATGGTCTGTCGAGCACCATGACTTGACTTGCCCCGTACCGGTATAGAGTGAGGTAGGTAGGTAGGTAGGTAGGTATCGTCAACACACCGCCCATGACTACCTACTACCCACTACCTACTACCTACTCGTATCGTATCTACGTGTGTTGATGGAGTAGGGCTTCAACCGTCCATCGAGCAGACACCCGGATGGAGAGGTCCATACGTAGTACGTAGCATTCCAGTATGCCAGTATGCCAGTATGCCAGTAATGATGATGCCCGGTAGTGTTGTCAAGGCGTAGTGAGCACTACTACAATACCTACAGCTTCTGTTGCGTGGTACTGGTAACCTAGAGCCTGCCGTGAATATGAGATCTCATTTCGCACGGAATTGCCCATGCCTATTCCATACAGGGTTGGGCGACCATAGCAGCACCCGGGGAGGTAAGGTGCGCTGTACTTTTGACAAGACCCTAGGGGTTCGACACGGATGGGTCGAGAGAGGGTACGGGCGGTATAGATTATACTGTCGGGACACTGTATGGATGTATGGATAGTAGACGATGGGGCACATACGTACGTATACGTACCTAACCTTAATGCCAGTAATATGAAGTCAACTGAAGTTGTGTAGGTATTGTGTGTGGCTATACAGCCCCCCTGGCGCGACAAAGTCCTCCGCAGGGTTTAATTTGTCTTGGGCAACCAAAGTTTGTCTCTGACTTACATCCCAACGCGTGTTATGTACCTACCTACGGTACCTACCTACGTACCTAGCTACTACTACATACTGTGTCTACACGCACCCTGCACGGTACGTAGATAATGCACAGTGAAAAGAGAAGAGGGCGCCCGTGGTTCGCACTGTAACTTGGGCCCGGCCGAGATAGAGTGCAGGCGGTAACCAGTAGTATCAGTATCCCCATCTCATGAGGGCGCTACCATTCCGCACTCCCCCCTGCAGTTAGTCGCTCTCTCCGCCTCGAGCCCACTGCGGACTAGACTAGGTAGGTTGAAGCATACGCAATACTTTCTGTAAACCTCCAACCTTTCGACCTGTACTTGTACGTAGTACGGCAACCACTAGATCGAGTAGATAGTACTACAATAGGTGCACCGGTTCGACTCGTCTGCTCCAGTACCACCGCTACGCACAGCTTGGATGCCACCGGTACTCCCGTTCGAGGACGTGCCTCCAACACAAAGTCCTGCATGGTACTTAAAATACACTCCTTGATCGACTTGGCCCCTGCATTCCCAGGTCCCAGGAAATGCGAGCGACAAGGCCCATCCCAGTCGACCATGCCCAAATGCCAGATGGAGATTATCCATCCTCTCCTCCGTCCTTCCCTCGACTGCTACCTGCTACCTGCTACCTGCTATCCGTACGAGGCGGGAGTGGAAGCGTGATGACCGTGATGACTGACTGACAGACAGTCCTGTCCTGTCCTGTCCTACCGTAGAATATCTTTCTTGCCTGCCGTGTTCATCCAAGCACCGGGTATTTGTCTTTCTCCTCGTCCAAAATAGACTTTCTCGGAAGCACCACGACGCTGACACAACCAACCCCGTCAACCCCATCAATCCCGTCAACCACGAAGCAGTGCTTCCGAAAGGGTATCTGCCGTACCTTTTGCTCTCGTACTCCGGAGCTGTCCTACTACCTATCCCCGATTCTATCATGCCCAGGCGTTGACAGGCGCTCCCGTCTCGTGAGTCCACATCTAAACGGGTCGCCGTCCTACTTAGTACATAGTACGCGAGGGCCAAGTCGGTCATGGTGCGACATGTCACTAGTGTACACTATAGAATCATGCCTGGTACTTAGGGATGCCGTCCGCGATAGCCTCGCGCTTGACGACAAGCAACCAGGCAGATTCGCTGGATGGGCCGTCGGTCGACGTTGTCTTAGTCCCGCCAGCGGTATTTTCGGTCGATGATATAGTCTAGCATCTCTTGGAAGCCCAGGCCCGCCCCAGGCTAATACCCTACCGCCAAGCCACAGTTCTGAATCGAGTAAAGACAGACGAGAAAACGGGCTCGAGAACGCCTAACAGTGGGTCTAGATCCGGTGCAGAAGACTGGCAACTGGCATCGTCGAGACTAACTGGACCCTGGGCTGTGGGCTCCCGTGCTAAGACGACAAGGGCCCCTCCGCGGACGTTGGGCTTACACCGTTGCGATGCCGAAGCTATCGAAGCCACCGAAGCCATCGTGGGCTAGCCAGGGCTAAGCCATGTGACGGCCGGCGGGAAACGTGATGCGACGCATGCACACCCCGCGGCTCACACGAGTTGTAGTTACGTACGAGTAAGCGAGTCCCCGTTGGTGATCGCGGCAGATAATGAATGCCCACGTATTCCAATGACGAGAAGCGAATTGCGATCACCCTGGGCGCCGTTTACTAGTCTAGTTTACACGCTTGTGGTAAACCCACATATCTACCTACTGGCACCGCCTTGATGCCAACATCGGTTCTAACGCTATCCTACTCCGTACTATGTAGACGATAAGGCTGTTGAACCTCAAGCTCGAATCCTCTTATCATCTCGCCTATGACCTAGCTACCATGGAAGCAGTAGGCATCTCGACCCCATCGCCTTGCATGCACAATACCTAATTACCGTACCCGAGTTGACAAAGTCCAGCGCTCGACATCTAAATCAACTCCTGTCTCGTCTCACCCGAGCCAAGGCCCGAGAAAAAAAACGCAATATTCCAACACGGCACACAGGTACGGGTCTTCTGTGTCGGACATGTGCATGAGCGAGACAGGCCTCGAGGAATTAAAGACGTCGTCCCGGTCTTTTTTGAAATCCCGTAGTTCGAGATGGCGGATTCCGTCGCTCCAACGGCAAGTGGAACAAGACCCAACTCCACAACGATGGCATGGCAAAACCGGGGGCACAGTGTACCAAGTACGTAAGTCAGGAGTGAGTCTTTGTTTCTCGTCGAATTCTGGTCAATCTACGCCTCACCGTTATGAATTACTAAGTCTCATTTGACCTCGAGTGGAAAGCAGGTACGGCTATCTTACGTAGGCACGCAGCACGCAGGTGTTTTGTCTGTACTGTCTTCTACTATCAGAGAAATTTCCGACCGGTTAAAGTTCCCGCACCTGATTGGCCAGGATACGGCCAAAAAGGAAAAGCCCATCCCCTGCGTCTTGTCTGATTGTGTGTGTGGGGTAAAGCACTAAGTTGCGATGTCTTGTCCATAAATAGCCTTATAGAGAATAGTTGTGGAAATCCAAGTCACCACGCGTTTTACTCTCATATACCTACGCTAGTTGCCGTATTACATAGGTACTTACTCCATTCGGAGATGGGCTTGGCTAAAATGTTAAGCTTCACGTCCTATTCCATGACACAATATCTTATTTATTTATGGACAGATACGTCAGACAAAAGGAATATCGCCCCGCGACCATTCGAATGAAAGGCAAAGATTGAATTCCACATCGCCTGTACTATGTAACCTCAGCGGCCACTTACAAGTATTAATTACATCACTGGGTAGGTAAGACAATTGAGAAGTCGACGCATTGATTACTCAAGTCGTCGAAGACACGTGGTTGGCGCCCTGTCTGTGCCACAGAATTGCTTCTGGCCTTCGTATCCACCCCACCCTCTTTACCCTCTTTACCCTCTCTCTCGCTCTCTTGCTTGGCAGGCTTGCCACAACACCAATGAAACAGAACCCTTCGAAGGGGTCTCACATCTCGAATAGGTTGCCGTCCTGTTTTTAGAAACAAGGTGGGCTTACGGAAGATGGGTGTCGAGCGTGTGGTCTTCGAGTCATGCACTGGCTCTCCAATCTATATCGTGATCCTGGTAAATAGTTGAGTTGAGACGATGCATCATCACCAGATCCGGTTCATGACGATTGACTTCGCATAATGTTGAGTTCTATTACCTACCGCCACTATAGTTGCCTCATCATACCACTATTGATTGGGGGACGAAAACCTCAAATCCAGACTTAAAGGAACAAAAAAAAAAAAAAAAAAAAGGCGGCTAACTACTTGAGGCTTCATCAATACATGCGTCAAGCAGCTGCTGCACTAATGTTCACAGCCACCTCTAAATCTTGTATTTGACCTTGCAGCATGAACAGCAATAGCGAAATTATATAAGTAAGATGCAATACAATCGTTAGGCTTAATAATTCTCATCCGGACAGTTGTAAGCCTTCTTGGCATACGACAGGTATGGAGTTAAATTTTAGATGGGCTGGTTAGTTAGACAGATGCTCGGAAGTTAGAACTAACCAGGTAGATTTACAAAACCGGGATTGAGCCGCCATGCCTAATGAGCGACCGCGAGAGAAACACAACAAGGAAAAATGTTTATGGACCCCTGGATAGTTACCACATCGACGCTGCGGAAGATAGGGGGGTTTGCCAGTCTCGGAATGAAAATGGGGGACGGCAGAGCCTCAATGACCGTTGCTCCAGCCTTTTTCCCACACAGAGTACAACGCTGTAATTCAACACGGTCAGCGCCAGGAGGCCGTACGAAATTCACATAGGTACAAGTACGGTAGGGTATTCGAAAAGGTACGTACCCTCCTCCACCCACCGTCATCATCGTCCATCCAACAACCAACGACCGCTTTTCTCCAAAGTGTCCCAGCCGATCGGCTTGTTTATCTCTCCGGAGCAGGGGTTCAGGAAATAAGCACTAGCGCGGCGCCCATCCCTGTCTGCCATGCGCTTCCGGCAAACCTACCCCCCTGCGGGTTTCTGCTCGCTTGGTCGGGAGGAGGGGGGGTCACCAGACACACAAAGAAACAGGGCTTCTTCCAGTTAAGATAAGTTACCTACTTCTACTAATGAGACGCGACCAAATCTCTGGTACCGACTCATCTGCCTGCCCGCCTGCCTGTCCGCCTGCCTGCCTACTAGAAGCAGGAACGCTTTTTTTCGATTTATTCCCCCGCTGAATTGCAATTACCTTACATGCCGCGCAGCATATAGCCCCTTTCCGGCGTCGCGGTCACCGAAGTGGGAAAAAGAACGTACGGAAAGTGGTCTTCGGTCGCAGGGTCAAGTGACCTCAATTTGAAGCATGACGCCAAGTTTCTCACCTCGACATGTCGCGACTCGTTGGCCTTTTGGAGATTAGGTACACTGGTCAGACCCGTAGCTTTCAGGCACATGAAGACGACACCAAGTAGGTAACCGGCCATCCAAGCTTCAAGTGGTAGCAGCAATGCTGCGCGTTTCGGATCTGCCTTAAGCCGCCTGTCCTGTCACCCTCACGTTTCTCCCATGTTCATATCATGCCGCTGATATACCGATCGCCTGGCCGCCTCGCAGCTAGGCTAGGTGCACCACATTAAACCTGCCTACATACATAGTCGAAGGATTCACCTTGGCGTGTCAGGTATCATTGCAACCCTTCTCTGCAAGGCCTACATATAAATGAAACTTTTTCACTCTTTTAGCCCGTATTACTCGTACCGTACCACCTCTTGGACGCACTCCTCGATAATGCCATGAATTTAGGCGGTCCGGAGGGGATGTGACAAATTACCCTACTACACCTCTTCGACATTTAGCGTCGAACTCGTTGTCATGATCATGTAGGACAGAGTGCGAATCCACTCCGCCGTCAGAAGCACTTGATGCTTCAACTAGTTACGTTGAACCCCTAGGTGGCGAGGATTAACCTTGCCGTTGCCTGCGACCCTCAACCGTCCGGGATGGAGGTATTTGGAAATCCCAATAATCAATATGAGAATGTCTCCAATCAATATATACGTAAGATCAACGAGACCTCCTAAATTCCATTGAAGCATGATACGTAGGGGGCCCTTTGCCTACACCTACCTACCTTAGGTAGTCTTGGCTAGATCTACGCGTGAAGAGGTGCAAGCAAACAAACGTCAGGTCAACCAACCCCAACGAGTGGCTCAGTCGATCTTGGGCCAAAGACGTACATACGACGACCAAGGCCCGCTCCGCTCCGATCCGTGTGATGAGCGCGGCTAATAGGCACATACGTACATATGTACGTACATACTATCTAACTAATGTAGTAGTAGGTGAGTGAAAGTGAATAACGAGCACTTGGCATCCCTACCTACTTCAACCTAGGCACGAGATGGCCCGTGAAGGGTTAAGCGACGGGCGGCCAATAGAGGGGCGTCGCCCGTCCCAAAGCGGAAAACCTAAACGAGAGACCAGCCAGGAAATCATTTGGGACGAAATGTAAACATTGCCCGGACCCCACAAAAAGAGGGAGCCGGCCGTGGTTCCAAAGGCAAACTCCGTTTCGCCCCGTACTAGTTAGTATTCTACTACTATGTACTGAGAAGAGACAAGCCAATACATACGTTAAGCATTCACGGACAGCGGTATGTACATGTCCCCTCACGAATAGGAATGAGATCCCACGAACTAGATACTGCGTACCTAGTTCGAACGAGCAATAGGATACCCACATACGTACACTACTGTAGTCCGTAAATGAACAAGTGCGAACCGCAGCCTAGATCTAACCCGTTCTCCCCATCGGTCAAGAATAAACGACACGCCCGTGCAGGTCACAAGAGCAGTTAGATCGGGATACCGGAGAGCGCCTTCTCGTCATCCGTGCTTCCTTCTTCTGCCTCACTCGGTAAAGACCTCCCCCCTCAAATCCAGATCAGAGTTTACTACTAGCTACGTATCACCTACGTACCTACACAGTAATTACCCCATCCTCATCACGATCAATTTTCTACAAATACCATTTGTCGAATGTAGTATAGAGTACGTACGTGACTAATACCTACCTTGTTTTTGTTCGGATGAATTCCGCACTCATCGGCAGACGGGGGATAGCCCGCCCCACCAGACGCCCATTTCGATCTTCCTAGGCTTTTTCCCCATCCAGCGAAAGAAAACCCCCCCCTTCCCCCCAATCGGTGCCGGGGCGGCCTGTTGTCGTAATATTAACTTTATCATCGAGCCAACCAAAACCGAACGGCCGACAGAGAGAGGCTGCTGCGTTCGCCCGATGCGGTAAGGGCTCGTGGCCGGAGGGTAGCTGAACAAGCTGCATGTCGCGGGAGAGAATTAAATTTCTTTCGATTCGTTCAAACCACTAACTAACTGCGTATGTACTGACATACGTACATACTATTAGTACTACGTACCTAAACTACACAGGGCAAATCATTCTGCTTGTGGTAGGTATGTACTTAGTAAGGTCGCAGCACTCCCCCATATGTGAATATGAATCAATTTTTTCTATTATATTCGCTGGAATGACCTGTCATTGGATCCCTCTCCTCCGTCTGTGCGTAACGTAAGAAACAGAAACTGCAACTTGCTCAGTACTTGGACAGGAAACACATACATCGGCCCCAATATTGGCCTCGTAGCGCCTAACGCAGCCAATCATGTCTTCCGCGAAGCGAGTTTACCAGGCTATTGAGCATAAAGCACGCAAGTAGGTACATAGTAGAAAGTTTCGATTCTATCGATGCTCTGCAGGATAAGAAAGAAAGCAACAACCCCATACTAGGTACATGCATGCACGACGAAGAAAGAAAGAAAGAAAGAAAGAAAGACAATAATATACGCTGTTATTGCATAGAATCACGTCCCCGAAACCCCCAATCCTTCTCGACCCCACCCCTTGTCGTCCCATACTACTTCACAGGATTCACACTCTTAAGATCTGCGTCTCAAGTTACGGCACCTAGTCTAGTCTAGCTAGTAACATAACCTTGTGCCTGGTAGGTTTGGTAGGTAGGTAGGTACCTATATCAATCAATCTATAGTGGACCCCGACGCAATTATTCCGAAGCAAGGTCAGATCGGATAGTTACTTCGTGCACACAGTCCAGTCTCCAAGTAAAAGAAGTACGGTACGGTAGGTAGGTAGCAATAATAAGACGGGCAGCTATTGCATCTGCCAAAACCTCGCAAGTCTCTCCCATTTCCCGCCAATGACACCGCGCGGCAGACGAAAGGGGGGGGAGGTAACCCCGTCATGCTTTCTCGGAGAGAGGAGGAGGGTAGTGTTGATGCGACCCTGTCTAAATTTGGAAACAGAGAAACGGGCAAGGGTTCTCGATCGCTGTCTTGTCTGCTTGCCCTGTGCTTTGGAGAAAGAAGAACAAGGCGACACAGTGCACGGCGCATCCCGGGCCGGCCGCTGATTCGCTGGTCGAGCACGAATCCTATCCGTTCCATGGTCGCCGAGCTCGGGTTTCAGGACACACGACCACGACGCAACACAACGCAACGCGACGCAACATGTCGTGCCAACCACACCACGCTGTTTCTCCAAGGATATTGGACCCCCCCCCCCCCCCCCCTCTTCTCCCGTCCCCTCTCCCCGGGTGATATTTATTTCCATGTTTTGATGAACATACAATATGTAGGTATGTGTGTGTGCACGGCGATCTGGAACCATGCAGAGAAAGTTCGACAGATCTTCCAGATCCTGACAGGGCACACACGGGTCGGTAGGGTCATGCGTCGCGTTCTGCCATGTTTCGTGTGGTTGCAGCTCTCTCTTGCCTGCCCTTCTCCGAGTAAGAGAGAACCTGTGGTGGTGGGCAGGAGAGCCATAGGCGGGGAAGTAAGCACCCAAGTCAAGTGTAGGAGATGTGCACCTCTGCTCTGTTCTGATTCGCAAAGCAAAATGTGCCCGTTTCTCTGTATCGCGGACCAACCTTGGTAGGTTAGGTAGGCATTCCCAGATCCATCGCCCGTCCCCGCCCGCGGATCGCGGGTTGCTTTGGGGTCACGGGTAACATTGTGTCTGTCTACTGTACTGTACTGTCTGATGAGAGGGCCCGTGGCGGTGACAGAAAGCTTGGCCCGTCCCTGGTATAGACACGCAGTGGTACCATGGGAACGGAAGCAACCAGAGTGCATGTCTTCAGGTCGTAGCACCGTTTCACTGCATACATAGTAGGTATCGATCTCACTATAATATATTTATGCTTGTCATAGCCGAGAAAAAAGATGTGACGTAACTCGGCGCTACAGGGCAACGACCTAACTACCTCCTTAGTATCTAATACGAGCGGGAGGACGAATTGCGCTGGTGGCGTTTGTAAGCTAAGCTTGCCAAGTAATGAAATGAATAAAATTAAGGCATATTCAAAGTAAATAAATAAATATAAAAATAAATAAATAAATGATCAAAATAACAGTAATAATAACCAGTAGATTGCAGGAAAGTCATCAAGGCACCGGCGAGAGATTGCAGCGCATCAATTTGTCCAAGGATCACTATGGTACGCTACAAGTCTCTAAACTCTACCTACCTTAGGTCCTTACTTAGGTATGTAGTAACAGGTCTCCCCCGGTAACATAAACACGGCCCCCAACCGCCTAATCGCACTAAATGCTTAGCTTAAGATTGAGAGCCTCCTCCTTCGGGACCGAAGAAAAACAGGTTCGTTCTCCCGTTTAGAATACGGTATAGCCTACTATACCCAAGGTTAGGTAGTCCATTATGCCGCGGTAGCCAAAAGGGAAAAAAAATTCCAAACGTCCGGGGAGGAGGGGGGAGGCTCTACACGTTTCAGGGTTCTAACAAGGCCTTTTTCGCGGCAGAGCCAACCCAGAGAAGAGAGAGAGCGCCACTGCCAGCCAGGCCGTTCCCAAGAATCAGCAGCGATACACCAGAGACGATTGTGTGGCTCTGGGAATGATGAACTTGGTGCTTAGCAGAGGTCGGGTTACTCACCCCGGCACCCCTGGTGGTGGCGATGTTACAAGTACAGTACTTGTAGGTAGGTACCTGTGAGGGTTTGTTGATACGCACGTATGTATGCAGTACAAGTGCGTACTAAGAGGTAGTACAGTGCTGGTACGCAGGAGTAGGTACTGTGTACCAGACGCGGCGCTAGGCTGCGCTAGCCTTAGCGTTTTACCGGATCCGGATAGAGAGTTATACTAGCCCCGATCCCAAACCATACTCTCGGGTCCTCATTGGAAGCCGCCAATACAACAAGTACCTTCGCCGCGAAGGTGCCTCAGCAAAACGGTATTGATCCTCCCCCATCTCCCCATCCATCCTCTACCTCCTCTACCCCCCAAAGGGCAAGGGAAAAAAAGCCCCAAAGACAAGGATGTGGGCGCCGCCCGTCGGTGACGGCCAGGCGGGTCGCCCATATCCCATATCCGTGTCCGGCTCGTGTCTGGTCGAGCGCATCAGCCCAGCCTACCTAGTTAGACAGTGGGCGTATATCCCTTACTCTTCCTGATATGACGCCAGGAATTGCCGGTAGCGTAGTTTCAAAAAAACGTATTCGTGGCGAACCTGACAGGCGTCCGTCGTCTCGTTTCGTTTCCTGGCAATCCGGTCGCAAGTCATTTACTACGTAGAGTCTCGCGCCTGGTCCCCTGGTCCCTGAGTCGCACCGCAGCTACACAAAGGTTCCCCATTACCGCTTTGGGAAACCAACGCTTGGCCTTTGTTGCTGCTGTTGCTACTGTTGTTGCTGTTGTTGTGGGGTTTTCGCTAACTTACTTGGTAGTTACTCCAACTTTTCATTCTCATCTAATACAATAGCAGCAACAGATGCTACATAGTACTACTATTACTTATTACTGAACTGAACATGAACTGAACTGAACTGATACCTCATTTCGCGGGCCGGCGCTTCGGAAACCCCAGTCCTGCTACCATTTCTGTCGCGAACCTGGACCACACACACTTACTGCTCTCTCTTTTTCTGACTGCTCTTTCGGTCGGTTTATGCGCCGATATATCAGATGCACACCCACCCCGGGGCCGGCCCTCAGGAACCGGCAATTGCCAGGTAGATATATTGAAGATATTGCATACAATCTTATGTCGTGCCATGTATCGCGAGCACACAGTATGTACAGCACCTCTGCACGTAACTGATGTTAATAGTGTAACTCGTACGTACGTACTCTATATTATTACTACTACTTATACGTATTATCAAGCAGTATAGAGTACATCCGTACATACGGGAATATTTGAGTAGGTACTGTATCGCGTACACTGTGGGCTACATACCCGGCCTGACCAATACGGTACCTCGTGCTACGTACAGTGAGATGAGCGCTTCCAAATCGCCTGCATTGACGCTGTAGCAAGGATGGTTTCCAGCACGGCGTGACCACGCCAAGACCACCCCAGCTGTAGTCCGTGTGGGAGGCAGCTCCTTTCCGTACCGTACCGTACCGGACCGTACCTAGGTAAGTTAAGTACCTAACGCCTCTGCCGGCCACTACACGGTACACGAGTGCGCACCCGTCTCACCCACTCACTCACTCACTTTGTCCAATGTTGCCTCCGGGGACTCTTTGCTATTTTCGTTGCCCTGCTTACCCAGACGCCTGGCTCCCGACCCGTTCGATGGGCAGGGACGGTAGAGGGAGGGGACCAGGTCTCTCTCTCTATTACCATACCATACCATACCTACCAAGTGCGTACCCAGGCAACCGGCGAACGCCTCCTCTCTGCCGATTCCCAGACTGGACAAGAGACCAAGCCAGCAAGCCAGATCTCCGCCACCCAGAAAACGCCAGCCCATCCATCCATTGCCGCCCGACCTGGGGGCTGCAGCTTACACGCCCGCCGCTGTTGGTTACTTACAAGTACGTAGTTAGTTACCTAACTTGAGCATCTGATTAGGTATTTATTCGAGCAAGGAGGCACCGGCTGCCGCCGGCATGTGTGACGAGTCGCTGGCCGGCAGAGGGGGAATGGATGGATGACAGCTACTACCAGCGGCACCCCACGTACGTACTGTGCATGTCGCAGCCGCGCGAGGGGCTCAACCAACGGTCGCCAGTGACGGCGCCTCCGAGAAATGCTGTTATCGTCGTTATTGTTGTTGTTTGTCGTCGTTCGCCGTTGGTCCAGGCGCTCCGTCTGCTCCGCGTCGACTCGACTCGACTCGTCCACGTCGAGCCGGCTGCACTGTACCTTCGTCGGTGCTAACCCCAGATGAAGCCCCGTGTGCGTAGAAAAGATGCCGAGGTCGGTTTACCTACTCCGTGGAGGTGTACTTTTGTGCATCGCCTGCTCTTCGCATCCAGTGGTCGCATCCAGCATATCATCCGGCCATTATTGAAACTCGGACATACGTAGCAGTAGTACGTGCGATGGGTACGAGCTCACGTCGACAAATCTACTAGTACGGAGATGCACACATTACTCAACACACACAGTAGGTACATACGTAGTAGATAGTGCGTAGGTGATGGACATCCCCCCATCTCCCCCGTCATGTTTTGATCCTGTCGGGTGTGAGTCCCCGGCAGTACGTACCTACTCGCCATTATACCCAGGGTGTCCCCCCGGTGGAAATTACCACAGGGAAAACCCACGGCACACTAACCCAGTAGTTACTACGTGCTGCTATAGTACAGTCCAACTTGCGAATCACGAATCACGGGAAGGGGAGGGGCCTTGTCCTCGTTCTGTCGCTGTCTCACGTTTGAGCCACACACATGACGGGAAACCCTGCCCATAACGGAGCCAGGGATCCGACACATCTCGTCCCGGCGAGCTGGGTCGGTCGGGTGCCACGAGGAGGAGAAGTGGTAAAATTGGTGCGACTAGGCGTCGAAGAAAGCTTCTACTATATCCCGTGGAGGGATCTGCGCCCGGGCTGCGAATGACGGGCGGCAAATCAATAACCCAGCAGCACCACCTGAACGAGCTGGCCCGAACCAAATATAACCACATCGCCCAGGGGAAATTATCCGATCCCGTACGAACTCATACGAGCCCTCCGGGACGTTATGCGAAAAGCAAATACTTTTTGTCTGGGACGCAGACCAGACCACGCCGTATCCATGGCCATCAACCCTGCTAATGTCAAATGCGAGCAAGGGCCCAGCGGTCAACTGACTGACTGACTCCTCCGCTCATCAATATAACGATCCATCCTATTACTAGCACAGTTCTCAGGAGTCATCAGTCATCTGTCAGTTGCGCCGCCCCTACTACCGTACGTACTACCGTGATCCATGTTGAGAATCATGTTAGTAGCAGTAGCAACGAAACTAGGTACGTAGTATTACGTCGAAGAGCCAAAAAGAAAAGATGACGAAAGATGACCGCCACAATCTTCGGTTTTTGATTGATGATGATGATGATCCTGGCCATTAATGGTTCCGGCTCTCTGGGCTCCCGCGCGCCGCGCTCCGTTAGCCCATTCCGTCCTCCTCCTCGATGGCACGCTGTGCGCTTAACAATTCCACTCTGGCCCTAGCCTAGCCTTAGCTAAGGTACCTAACCTCCTACATAGTACGGAGTAGGTAGATAGTCATCTCTCGGTTGAGTTGAAGCGCCCAGCAAAGCAAGCCCATTCCCATTCCTTCCCTCCCCCCCCCCCGCCCGCCCGCGCGACGTGGCGTCCGCCCAGGACGCTATTCATGTACACTGCCCAGTACTTACTTACTTACCTTACTGACATGACCCGTGCTTCTGGGTGATTGATTACATACGCCTGTTCCTCAGTACGAGCAGTACGAAGAAGGAACGCGAGGAGGGAGGGGGGCCGGTAAACTCCACCGTCATGCATACGCCAAACTCGGGGGCTCGATTCCTTCATTCTGCCAAGGCGCGCGATTATTTGCCCCCAAGCGAAGCGAGCCCGGCATCTTGGGCATATGTATGTATATTGTGCTCGGATAACTACCTGCTACACTCCGTACATACACGTAGTAGTTAGGTAACTCACATGGCAGTCCCCGTACCTATCTAACTATGTCGAGCCTGGATAGCCTGGATATGCGCAAATCCCGAGTCACGGGGTCCTTACAACTTACTACTCATACATACTTCCTGGTACTGACCGCTTAGGTGAGGTCAGGTTAGTCAGTAGTAGATGCAGCCTAGCAGCAGGTCACGACTGCTCGTTCGAGATGCTAGTTAGGTTAGGTTAGGTTAGGTTAGGTCAGGTATTCCCATATCGAACGCAAGACTCTCCATCCAAAAATAAACCGGGAGGCTGGCTAGACTCGCGTGTGATGAAGGCAATCTCGTTCGTAGCGCAGCCTACTTGTTCATGCGGTCCAGAGTGATTGGTTACCCCGTTGGCTTTTTGCCGTAGTTGATTCGATTGTCCCATCTCCGTCCGGCTGGGCTGGCCGGACTGGACTGGACTAGACTACCTAGCTTAACCTAGTTACTATATGTGCCCAATAACTAAGATGCTTATTTTGAAGCAATCATTTCGCGCTAGGAACTTCCCGTCCCAGTCATATCATGTCATCGCCATCGCCATCGCCATCGCCACACCAAACAAAAAGCCAAAAGCCACATGGGATGGGATGGGATGGGATGGCGGCTCTTTCTCCAAGAGGCGTCAACGGTGTGCGTCAGTCGGTAATCCCAAAGGTTCCCAGAGCCCACAAACGGAACCCCAGCCCAAACCGCCACCTCCAGAAAGACGCTGTGGCGCCGTGATTTATCGCGTCTTTCGCATCGCTCCGTTTGATGCCAGCGATAGACCATACCCGGCATTTTCGAGCCCCGTGATAGGTCCAGGGTAGGCAGGCATCCATCCCATCCCAGCATCCCAACATCCCGGCCCTGGCGCTTTTCGACATCAAGCCCCCTTCATGTCCGGAAAGAGGATATCAAGCGAGTTGGGGTGAGCGTGCCAAGGGAAAGAGACCATGGCCGGCCGGTCACCTTTTTGAGCCTCAATCAGAATCAGACGGAGGGAAGGAGGGAGAGAAAAAGTCCAGAAAGAACAAGATGAGTGGCTGTTTTTCTGCACCATGGCTTTGCCCTTCTGGGACAGTGATGCATTCTCATCCGTCGAGGGGGGGGCGCACAGCAGCGCTGCACCCGGCTGGTATTGGTATCGTGAGCTAGGTAGGGGTTTGCACGCCTTCGTTAGGCCCCGTCAACTACCGGCCATCAACGCTGGCCTGCCTGCCTAGGTACTTACACACTTTACTTCCCAGTAAGCGCCAGTATGCCGACGAGCACACTCAAACGAGAGCTCAAAGCGGTAAGAATGGCGTTTTTTCTTTCGAATCGCCAGTGTTGGCGAAGTAGGTAGGTAGTGGCCTTGCCTTCTCTTCTGTTTCGCGAACCGTCATGTATGTTTTAGATGCCACGAGCGACGAGGAACTGCCAAGTTGAACTCGGTTGGCTTTACCTACAATTTTACTCACTGCGCAATTCTCTGCTCGGTGTCCAGAAACAACCACCTACCTATTCTCATGGTCTCGTGTGTAATATCTCTCCGCTTCACTCACATGAACACCCACCATGCTCTCAAGGCTACGCGCACCAGTCGACGATTCGGGCGATGGGTCCCCGCCACGAGGCACACCGGCAAGGCAGACCACACATTCCGCCCCGCGACCGAGAAGACCGTTTTCGATCCAGCCATCCATCCCTCCTTGTAAGTAAGTACTAGCTAGTAGAGATTCCACAAACGGTATCCAGGGCGCCAACGGTGACTCTTTCTTTTTTTTCGCAGAGCGTCGCGAACCCACACTTTCCTCCCCGAATCGTACATGTTATCTGTTTCTGGCAAGGTCGTCAATTGCTCTGGTCTCTTTGATCCACTATCCAAGCGAATGAGAATGAGTGAGTGAGTGAGTGTGAGCGAGCGAGCGAATGAGTGGTGAACCCCGCGAAGCCCACGTTGTCCGGAGAGCGATGCGACACGATAAAATGATCAACACTACAGCCTACCTACCTACCTACCTACCTACCTACGTCCCACCTCTACCCCCTTTTTTCTTCTTCTTTAACTTGTGTTCTTTCTTGCTTTTTTAATTACCGGGCAAGGCAGGACTTGCGGGGAAAAGAGGGAAAGAGGGGAGGGAGGGCCACGGCGTTTGTAGCGTGATGAGAGACAAGACAGTGAAGAATGTCTATCAGTCATCGTAAACGGCGGCCGCCCCGTTACTTCGCCCTGCCGCCCACACATCCACATTACACCTACACACACCCCTTTTTGAGGTTACGCGGGACATACATGCATACATACACTGCATGCATTCATTTGTACTACGGATACTTTAGGTACCTACCACATACCTACATATGTATATATATATACCCACTCCCACTCACTCGCCCTATACGCGGAATGCACGAAAATGACAAATATCGATGCTCTGGATTCAGAAGAAAGAAACCAAACAACTTAGAAAGAACAATAAGAAAATAAAATAAAAAAGTAAGCGCTTTGAACAGAGTGACGAGAGAAAAAAAGCCCTGCCCGGGACTTCTTCTCCCCCCATCCCCCTTCCCCCCCACATGCCCGTTCCCATTCCCACTCCAAAAGGACGACCTGCACCCACCCCTCCTCCTCCAGTAGCAACTTAGCGATCTAGGTCTTCGGTAGCAGCAGCCGGGCCTCGGCGCCACGAGAGGCCAGACCAGACCAGAACCAGACCGGTGAGTTGAGTTAGAATTGGTACAAGTAGTTAAGTAAGTTAGATAAGTAGGTTACTTGGGTGTTTGAGTGGGTAGGATGGGTATGCGCCGGGCCGGGCGGGTGATCCCTATGCCCGTCTGATTCTCAACCGCCCTGCCCACGTTGGTTACTTACTCGGGTACTTAGCCACTCACCCACCTACCCAGACCTACCATGTACCTTACTTACTTACGATGTATGTATGTATCCTACCCATCGAGTCCTGAACTGGACTTCTCTCCCCCCCCCCCCCCCTTTTTTTTACGTGGCTACCTACCTACTTGTAAGCGTCATAGCGTATGTCGTGACTTGAGCGACGACGTAAATTGACCACTGCCATGCGCTCTTCTCTACGTTCTGGATATGTAAGACGTCGTAATCTGCTGATTGCACGGCACATCAACTGCGCAATTAACGAGTAGGTAGGCAGGCATTCGTACTTGGGTGAGAACAGGCAACGATATAAGACGGTTGATTCCGTGTCTTTTTGCGTGATGAGCCCGTCTTATTTTGTTGACAAATGCTTGGTGTCTGGTTTTACTGTGAATCACCACCCTCCCTCTCTCTCTCTATCCATCTCTCTCCTACAGAGGTAATCAGAGGACGTTGGGTGGTCTAGGCGGTCTAGGCGGTCTAGGTGGTAGGTGGCAGGTAGCTCCTTTCCAGACTAGAAGAGGCGATGCTCGCTGTCGGCGTCAAGAAGGGTAAGGAGGCAGTAGGATAGGTGAGTAGGGACCCAGTTCTCGGCCCACGAGTGCACATCGCCTGGAAAATGGACCAAGACCGCGTGGTCGACCGGCATTGTTCTCGCCTCTCTCTCTCTCTCGCTCTCCCTCCCTGTCCTGCCATGCCCTGCCTGCCTGTCCCCCGTGCTGTGCATCCCGTGCATCGAGACGGGTCGACGGAAGTCGGTGCAATGGCCCTTTTCAGGAGGATCTTCTTCGCGCGTCGGTATATGTGTGTGTGTGTGAGCGAGTATGGGTGTGGGTATGGGTGTCTCTCTGTGTGGTTGCGCCGCATTGCATTCCCTCGCTTCTCGGGGATCGCCTCGGCGGGGACGACAAGACCAGGCGCGGACGAGTCGAGAACCTAGATCTCCCACGTGCCTGTGCCCGACTTCCGACGCTGTGGGTATGCCGCTCGCCGCTCTTCCGCTTCTTTTCCTTTCGCCTTCTTTCGTTTTCCGTCGCAGGCCGGAATTGATAGGGTGGTTTTTCTTTTGTCTGTTTGGGGAGGCTTTTATTGTTGAGTGCGTTTGTTGCTGGGGTTTTTGCGGGGTGAAGGCAACGTGCATGCATCCATATATGCCCTACTAGCATCGGACAAACCTCCTCTGCAGATCGCCGTATACGAAAGGTAGGTACCTGCGTAGGTGGTAAGCTGGTGGGCGGGAGGGCAAATGTGGTGTTTCGTTTTCTCCTGTATAGGGGCCTCCCCTCATCCTCCCCACCTTTACTCTCGCTCACAGGTAACGAACCTAGAACATAACATGACATGCCCATGGACGATTGATAGTAAGAGCCCGTAGGACCGAGGATATCGCAAGCCTCCGCAGACCAGTCGCCGTGAGAATCTTGGATAATCCAAAGCGCGTCTAACCAGAATTACCGTTTTCCTAACTGTCTGGTGATAGTAGCGGCGTCTTCAAACACTTTTCTCAAAGACTGACAGGGAACGCATGTTAGCAACTCCGGAAGGTTCCTCTTGTTAGTCTTCATGGCGGTTGAGGCTCCTCAGCGGTTTGTCGGCGCGGTATAACCTATTTAACCACATGGAACAGCAGACCAGTTTTGGATTTCTCTGTTGATACTGTTAATGAGCAGTTAGTGCGACTGTGACTGGAACACTTACTGCTCAGAAACAAAGTTCAGGACTCTCGAGCCCCTTTTCTTGATAGTACAATCAGTCGTAAAAACTATCATCTGATCGTCGGCCTGGACAACTTGTACATAATATCACTACTCGACAGCTGAGCGCTTTCCATTCTTGTCTAAACATATCAGAATGATAATGAACTATCTAACTCACCACACGAACTGTATCAGTACGGAGAGTCCACTACCTCACCTACCTTCTCGAGTGATTGATGTTGGCCCTCCGGGTAGACCACGAATCAGTATTGCAACCTAGCCATGATGCCCAAGGATGTTATGAGAGGGTCAAAGGAGTATTTTCACCACTCCATGGCAGCGATCGTCAACCGCTGCGTTGTTTTACCGACTTCAAAGTGTGGATTTATTTTGCGGCAAGTTGGACTCGCTACGCATAGGATACGGAAGGGGAACTCATACTTGGAATTCAATAAGATCAACTATTTGTTCCTTCTCCTACCCTCAACTAACATTATCCACGAGACAGAAGTGCCACGGAGTAAATAACGGGGTTAATGCTTTGTGAGTATTAACGGTATATATCGAAACAGCTGCGCGGTGATCCTCGTGCGCGCTGCTCTTGAGGAGAGCTTATCTCACGCGTTCCACGGAGTTATTTAGCACAGAATAGATCAAATGCGGGGGGATTGAACTGACCGCAAGTGAAAGCATCGTTATTCGTAAAATCTGAGTGCTAGCTGCGTGGGTATGTTGTTCCTGGCAAAATATCGCGACTTGTAGGAACGACTATAGAAGAAGACCTCACATGAAATCACCAAAGTTCTGCTACCAAACTCATCTCTTCTCATACCCTTTCCTTTCTCACTCCCTGCTTCAATATATCTCTATTCCTCCACGACAAGAAGTGAGACTTCACTTATTGGGCGATAGCACCGCGGTCCTCGGGCTGTTGGGCCGGCGCTTTCCCCTTTTCCTTCTTGCCTGAGGCCTCGCCAGACTTGCCGACCCTAGAGAAGCCGGGGAACCGATGCCTTCTAGCCTTACGAGGCCCAGATTCTTCGTCCCCCCTCTCATTCGCTGGCCCAGCCTCGTTTCCTGAAAACGGGGTCCCCCACCACCGTGAGAACTTACTCCACCACGATGAGCACCGGCGTCTAAGCTTCTTCCAGTCTAAAGCGATGACGAACGCCAGGGCTACAGTATATGTAACTAGGGAGACTGTCACAAGCGCCACTTTGTATTCAAACTTCGTCTCGGCGGGGTCTTTTTGGAATATATCCAGGGCGAATACGGTCCATGGGAATAATTAGATACGAGTTCTGTCAACTGGTATTATTTTCGAACGTACCGATATGAAGCTCGGTGGTAAATATAAGACAGTCACTACCGTAAATATAAGAACGTAGCGACCGAGGTCTAAGGATCTACCGGCTTCCCGTAAGGAAGATGCGTTAAAAAGCTATAAAAACTATTAGCTACTAGAATCAACAACGTTTATAGTTCGTAGAATATACCCCGTCTCGAAGACTTTTTATTTCTTCTGTTTTATTTAAGACTCGATCCAATAGGTTTTGCTGGGCTGTTTTCTGAGTTTCTTTGACTAACAACCAGTTCGACCTGAGGGTCTGGAGCTCGACCTGTCTCATCTCTGGCATCGGAAAGCGCGATTGCTCCAGAAATAGTTTATCTAACAAACGGAGGTCGTCAGATACGGTACTAATGTACTCGCTGAAAATTCGTAAAATCTGAAGCATTGTGAAATACAATCGAGACCGCTCGAAGTTGTTGTCAAACATCCATTTATTGATTTCTTCGGGGTCCAAGGTCTGACCTAGCTGGACATGTAAGCACTTGTCAATCTGGTCCAATACAGTGTTCCATCCCCTTTCCCAAGCATCCACACTTGCAAGTACGGCAATTTGGAAGGCGATTGTTCCTTCTAAGCCCGGGTACGACTTGAGCTTATAGCCGCCTGATAGCCTGATGTTGGTTTCTCCTAAAGCTAAGACGGTATAAAACGCTGGGAAGGCTGTTTGTGACTCGTTGTCTGTGGTGGATAGGAGACCGAAGACGGAGATGCGCTTCTCTTCGAAGGAATGAAGATCGACCTGTAGGATTTCTGAGACAATCTTACCCTTCTCCCTGCTGCACTTCAGCCCGCTAACGTTCTTATTCTCCATCGGCTGCGCGGCGGGCGCGAAGTAGCGGAAATGGACTTGGAGATACCAGCGATCAAAACTAGTACTAGGGTCTTCCATGCATTCAGAGAGCGAAAAGCGTTGTCTCTCATACTGCGATGGCCAGAACCCCGCGAAAATACCTAGGAAATATAGGACATGGCTGAGATGCTGCCAGTCCCTTAATCTATCATGTGTGTTCAAAAAATTCCAGCGGCTTATTTGAGCCACGATAAGGTTAACCCAACGAAGGTTAAGAACACCATCTCTTACAGGGACTTTTATCAGACTAAAGTGATATTTAATGGTTGTGATCTGCAGAGAAAGGGAGGTATAGTCGCAAGCACGCACCATAAAGTACCGTAGCCACAAACCGACAGCGACTCGAAATCTATCTCTTCCGCAGCTGTGAGCGGTTCCTGAAATGTAGTTATCTTTGTTAAATAGGCTCCTCGGCCAAGCTTGTAGGAAGAATTGGCCTTACCTGAGATTCGATCCGTTTATTGTTACTGTCAAAGTAGTAGAGTCTGAAGTTTCCTTCAGAGTCCGGGATGGCCCACTGCCAGATCCCCCACTGCCGGTCTCTCGGATCATTACCCACTGGACGACCCCCAAACCCAAACTCATAACCACTCTCTAACTGATAAGCTTCTGCTTTCTGATTCATCAAATATTCTCGGAGCCGAGCCGCTTCGGCTACCGGGGGGGTGTCTGGTGATATCTCCAAAAATTCGCCAGAGCCTGCCTCACTAAAATCTTCCTTAGGCATCCTGAGGACCATTTTATCTGCGAAGAAGGGAAGCCACTGTGCGAGGTAAACACTCTCACCCAAGAACTGGAAGATTCCGTCGTCACGCCGGAAGGCGGTAAAAATCGAAACTAGAAAAAGGGCGAACGTTTCTAATCTTTCGGGAGTGGGTATAAGAGCGCAGAACAATATTTGGGCTCTTTGGTCATCATAGCCAAATTCACGCTGCATTCGGTGGTAAGCATTCAGAGTCTGGAAATCAGGTCTTAGCATGACTAACTCCGGACTCGACCGCCTTAGGCTGCTGATCTAGAGAGCGCAGTGAATTGATGAGTCGCTTGACGTCTGCTTTCACCTCGTCCCAATCATCTTCCGTCTGCGTGGCCTTGGAGACAGCTGCGGGCTTGGCTTCGGAAGCTGACATGTCGGTGACGCGATACGCGAACGGATATTCACTGGGAAGTGCAGTTAAGCTACTAAGCAGGAGAAGAAAAGGACATATGGGAGGTAGGAAGTGAGGCAGAACGAGAAAGAGGAAATTTTTCAACTTCCAATACCTTCCCGCCATTTTATTCGTAGAGGGGGGGCATGGGGGTGGCGGTCTGCTATTCGTCTTATGCGCAGAAGACTCACGCCTACAGCCTACAGCCCACAGCCTACAATCCGTGATAAATCGCCCCGCACTGGCAGAATAGCTTTCTTTTCTCTTCATCTGTCGATTCAATTGCGATACCACCCATAATCAGGGAGCCGGTCTTCTATTGTAGGTGCGGCGTGACGCGCAACAACACATATTGAATACCTGTCTATACAGGGTTCCTGATACTTCTCGAGTCGTCTTCCAGACACAATGCCTTCATCGGGTCTGTTGATAGGCGTTTACTTGGCATGTTTCGTGTCTCTGTCGGTACAGCTCGCCGCCGTGGGTTTCCCTCCTTCGCTGCCCCTCAGTTCTAAGGATGCGACGACGAATAGTTTGCCGCTTGCTGCGCGTGAGACTGTGACTCTCACCTTTGCTCAGCCCCAGGGGACTCTGATGGTATCGACTCCGGGCGCGGGTAAATCTTCAACATCATTCCAGACCTCTACAATGGTGCGGGCTACCAACACGAGCTTGGCGATTTTTGCGTTTTCTTTGACGGCCGCCACATACGGGATACTTATCAAATACTCGCTCCAGCTATCTAATCAGGTCGCCATCCCCGTGAAATTCCTTAGGGAAAACGTGAACAGAGTCTTAGAAAGACTGCTAAGTCAACATGGCGGCGATGGTCGGTTGCTTGCAATCGGCACCGGCGCGTCGTATGATTTGTATGCTGAAGGGGTTTCGGGAGATCCTGCATGGGAGGAATTTGAGACAGGGTCTACCTGGAAGAAACTCAATCATCCAGCTCGGAGATTGATAGATGCTGGGTCTTTACCGACCTGGGATTTGCCCTTGTTTGCAGATCTCATCGACGGCAGCCGATATCTACATGACCAGCGCGTATTGGAAGTTCCGGCTGGATCACCGGCTATGAAGCTCATCGTACAGGCGTCAATCTGGGAGTGGGTCGCACTTTGGCTGGCAGCGGTTGCGCTTGTGAACACGTTGACTTACAACGGCTTTGCAACGGGCGACAACACGCCAGACATGGCGCTACGACTATTCGTAGTCTCCGTCTATGCCATCGCGGTATTTGGACACATGATTTACGTCATGAAAACCAACATTTTCCCGACCTTATCCTGTTTCGTATTTCAGACTACTTGGGGCCTTCTAACAAGACATTTTGCTGTTAAGTCTGGTTATTTTAGCCATGCCTTGTATTTTGAGGGTGTCGTGATGGGACAGACAAAAGTTAAAGGCCACTTGGAAAGAATGGCCGTCAAACGAGGCGTCAAAGTTGTAGCAGTGGATCGAGAGCTGCCTCCTCGCGTGATATCTACGTTCTTAGATTGCGGGAACCCTATACCCGCGGATCAACTCTATAAAGATATGGGGGCTATGGAGAGCACGCTGGAAGAGAACCTGAAACCCATATTGGAATCCGAGATTAAAGTTTTGGAAAAGGCGGCAGAGGCAACCTTGGAACGCACAATGGCGAACGTCGCTATCCTTTTAGGGATCTGCCTAGTTACAGGTCTCTCGCCCTGGACGTCTACAAAATCAACGGATGCTACAAGCGCTCAATTAGGATCCTACGCTCTCTTGATTTCCGCAAGTACAGGGATATTGGCTCTTACGAGTAGTTTGTCACACTTCAGTACAACAGCTGACTCGGCCAGGAGGCTTTTGAAGCTGAATGAACTTGTGCTTAGTTCGGATAGGCCCAGTCACCAAAGAGGAGACAATGAGTTTAATGATGCGGAGTTTGGGTTCTCCGCCGATTTTGGGCACAACATAGATGGATACCTGGTAACAACCACACGGCTATGGAATCTGATAAAGAGAGAAAATTTTCCCTGGAGTGTTTTTCTCGGTCCCGTTCTATGCTTCCTGCAAACGCGATCTCCGATTCACGCGAGCGCAATTGAACTGCGGGTTCGTGGCACTAAGTTAGAATGAACTCCGGCTTGGGTTTTTAGGAATTTAGAATCCCAATTGCCATTGCCGCAGTACCCAGAAACGCAGGCACGGCCTACAGGATCAAACGCGGCCGGACAGAGCAGACACAATACACCAGATCCTGCAGACCAAGGTATCGAGATGGAAGATTTGAGGCCGCCGCTACGCAGGCGCTCGGACAGTGACAACACTGTGCCAGTCATGCATCCGGACCATCCGCGAACTCCTGATAGGCCAAGGACAGCGTAATGCCGGCCGAGCATGGAAGTTCACACGGGTCAGGAATATGGAAATACGCGCCTACGATCGATCCTTAATACATAGATATATGTTTCTTCTCCTATCACAATATTTCGACTCTGTCGTTTGAATAGAGGGCCTGGAAAGGGGGTAAACGGCTCGGCGAGCTCGCCAGCATGTCGTCACTCGTGCGTGGTTCCGCGGTCTCCTTATGGTCATCATCGTCAGCGACTGCCTCGGATTGGCGCTGCTTCTGCCGACGGTGAGCATTTCATAAGCTGGTGGATGCTGTGCTGATTGGTCCTGGGGCCCCGGAGGAAAGGACAAATCCGGCCTGATGAGAATCTCGTTCCGTACTGGTAGCCCTGTGAAACGCTGGCAACCAGACGGACAGACACACCTTAGCTGGCAGATACAATCATTTGTCATCCCCGCAAGGTCCGTCAAGCAGTACATTTCAGCCAGGCCCGCGGATAGCGGGCGCAGATTGAACGGGAGAGCATTCGCGATGTGCTCCTTGATGGTTAAGTTTGCGATTCGCGTCCACACGTGAGGGACATACGCCGGGAGTCCCTCCTGTGCTAATACCCCGACATTCTCATCGACTCGGCTCGTCGACGACTCACTGACGGCCTGGGTCAGGGGTTAGTTCGCTCGCGGCGTCCTGCGTATACCGGCTGGATTCCTTTATGATGGCGTTGGTATCTCTGGTCGCTCTCGATGATGTTACCAGCTTCAGGTAGTAGTTTGAGAGAGGGTCCAATTTGGGCTTTAGAGCGTAACGTTGGAGAAGTCGGTGAACTTCTGCATGTGCTTCGGGTCGTTGAAGAGACGGACAGGAGGAGCTCTGGTGCGCGCCTCTACGGCGTATTGGCGCCGGCGCTTCTGCGGGCTGGACGACTAAATCGAGGGGATGTCGGGTCGATATCCTTTGTAACAAGTGGCTTGAGTCTATTCATGGTGTACAAGGCCTGGGCTTTTGAGGGCCGGTAGGGGACTGCCGATACTTGATGTCGTCGCGATGGAGGCAGCGGAACTAGCTGGCGACTGCGTTGAATGAGCCCGTACAGCTTTTAGGTGGTGACCGAGCTCCGTCGTGAGTTGCCGCAAAAGTCTGCCTGGCAAGCTATCCACTGAGCGGCGGCCGAGGAGGAATCCGTCTGGTCTCGCCAACTGCTAGGCCGGACTGTATTAGGGGGCACCTACCAGGTTAATGTGTATCAAGTTATACTACACGCCTCTTCATCTTGTCATTCTTGATCACAGCGGGGTTTGAAATATCGGGGGACGCATTATCTTTATGGACGGGCGGAGACACGAGAAGATCAAGCCCGCCCCTGTCTTCTTCCGAGGACAGCACAGCAGGTTTGCTGCTTGATGAGGCGAACTTAACTATCCTGGTTTCAGAATCAGAAGGCCGCTTTGGCAGTGGACGGGCAGCTTTGGGACGTGTCGTGAATTATGCATATCGTTTTTGCTAGTCTAGCCACCCCTTTTCCTTTCACCGTCAGTGATTGGTCTCACGGGATGACGAGTCCGTCGATTTTCTCAAGTCACTGAGGGGGAGAAGTCTGTTATCACCTCCCCCACATCGATTCTCCTTTGCGGGATCTTGTGTTATACAATGGGCCTTTTCCAAGATTGATTCGAAAGTGACCACAATGAGAACGGGAGAAAGAGAAGCGATGGAAACGTTATCAAATCTTGTCCACGAAATGCCAGAAGAAGCAGCCATGCACGTTGCATAGTGACATAGAGTTTCGGGAGAATGCCTAGTACACCAAGTGATGAAATGGACCCCGATGATGGAATGTATAGTATTCGAGGCCGGGCGTACATAAAACCATCTATCCACACCATCCGATAGAGGATCCTAGGGCCTGCGCTGGCCAATGGCTCGAAAGCTGCCCGTCAACATTTGCGCTTCAACATCGAAGCAGGTGATTGACTTGATGGAGACGCAGGCTCGGGGGGGGGGGGGGGGGGGGGGGGGGGGGGGGGTGGGGGGGGGTGGGGTGTGTGGGGGGGGGGGGGGGGGGGGGGGGGGGGGGGGGGGGGCTGGGGGCCCCCCCCCCCCCCCCCCCCCCCCCCCCCCCCCCCCCCCCCCCCCCCCCCCCGGCCGGCCCGGTTAGAAGTGAATCGGGGATAGAAGATACTGTGTAAGTTGCATGTGAGACGACCAAGTCACGGGTGTTGCGCTGAGGCGCGAAAGAGAGTTCGGGAGCTAAGCATGATGTATTATACCTGATTCTTATATAGGTAGTTATCAGGCATGTGTTAATCCGAGTTGATGGGTTGTGATTGAAATGGATGAGATGGCTACAATGGTTTATGGAAATACAAGGATGCTTATAAGAGGGCCTGTGGGCGGTTAAGGAGGCACTTGGGATTATCGTGGTTGAGATCAGGGTACCTCGGACGATTGTGGTTATCGTGGGTACTGCCTCGTACGGACCGAGTCGTACGTAGAAGATGCGATAAACTTGACAAAAGTAACTAAGCATAACCAACAAACAGGATGGCATCTGCATGCGCATCTATCTAGTGTGCTGCGATAGAAGCTTAACCCGACATATGCAGTGGTGTGACTGGCAGGACCGGCGCCCCCAAAGGAATGCGGGAAAACAATGGGGCTTCACTTCACTGCCATGCGTCAAACCTTATTTGGACGGAAGTGCAACTTGGATCTATCTAGCAGCAACACCGGATGCAGGTAGGGTCTGGCTGTGTGTGTGTGGGTGTAAGACGGTGAGGGGCTTGAACCGGGAACCCTGGCGTTTAAGCGTATGGCATATGACGCGGTTAGAGGCAGGCTGGGAGCAACCACATGGCGGATAAGACGCCTGATGATACAAATTGCTAGGTGGGATCTGGCTGGATTGGTGAGTGGGATGTGTGGTCAGACTTTGTACCTGCGTGTGATCTGCCAGCCTAGTCGATATCTACCCAAGCATCCGACGATCTGATGGGGTTTGGGAACACGTACTACACTACACCTACACCGTCTGCTACTGGGAATTGCAGGGCGTGTTACGTACCTAACTTAGTTAGGTAGATATGAGTACGTGAATGGTGGTTGGTGGTTGATGGTGAGGCGTGACGGGATGCGCTCGTCGGGATACGCCAAGAGTTGTACGTTGACACGCGCTGAGGGCGGCTGACCTATCACGTCGGCGGATGACGAGGCGACCCAGACAGCGACCGGCCGTTCCACCAAGTTAGGCCGGTGCTGGCAGCCAGTCGGAGAATTGCCTGGCGCGTCTCCCCACTGGCCAGACAGAGGGCGGGATAAACAAGCCGGCTTGTCTCTGATCCCGTCCATTGATTCGATAGGCCGGGCTGGGCTGGCTGCTGTGGTTGTCGCGTTTGAGAACCACCCAAGTAGTACTATGAGCGTGCGCGTGTCGGCGTACTACCTGCCTACTACAAGTACCCAGGCACGGCGCAGTGTCGGGACCACCCACTGCTGTGTCGATGCTGCAAGGCAGAGGGATACATGGTAAAGTGAGCCCCAGGCCAGGTGCGCGAGGGGGGGGGCCGATTTCACGGCCCGCGCAGTCGCCCGAACACGCACGACGGGGCCAATGACCGGATATGCTGGACATGATAGTCTGTTGTTGTTTTGTTATTGTTGTCTGTCTGTCTGTCCTGGCTGGGTCAGACACCCGGCCCCCCCTTTGGGTGATTGAGGCCAGTTTCCGCAACAAAAATAAACAACAACAACAACAAATATGACCCAAGTTACCTGTACAGTACAGTACAGTACAGTACGTATTGGTCGTCTTCGTGAGTTGATGCTGCCCATTCTCTGAGGGACATGTTTACAGGGAATGAATGCATCGTGTGTGTGTGCGTGTGGTGAATACTTGTACCTAAGGTAGGTACTTGGTGCGGGCAGAAGACGACGACAAGTGCATGAATCTGGAGATGGAGATGGATGTATGAGCTAGTTAAGTAAGAATGGGTGGGAGGGGCGTTGGGGCGTTGGGTGTCAACCTTGCAAGGCCCAAGTCCAAGTCGCATCGCGAAGACGCAGTCACGCAGAGAGAACACGGAGGTTGGGCTGTGGTGTTCCGTGTTTGTGCCCCAACTATGCAGGTATCGGGTGTAGATATCGAGAGTAGACGGGGCGATATGCCCGTAGCGAAGGGGGGGGGGGACAGGTAGATCTAGGTACCTCCCTAAAGTACCTACCTAACCTGGCCTCCACATGCGCGCTACCTCTAGTCTAGCTGCAGTGCGCGCGCGTCACTGGTGAACCCGCCGTGACTCCCTGGCTCTCTCTCTCTCTGGTGGCCCAGCCGACGGTGCTGCTTGCTTGGCTCCTTGCGTGCCCCCCAACTCCCCTGTCCCGCCCGCCCTTCCAACCTCATCTACAGCACGCTCGCTCGCTGCCACCACCGTTGGACCTCCGCCGCACTACCTCCTACCTACCTAAACCTTGACCACCTCCTTCCGCTGCCGCTGCCGCTGCCGCTTCCACCACAACAAACAACAACACCGCCATCACCGCCAACAACAACGCCCGCAATTCGCACCACCACAACCACCACCACCACCACGCCGTCGCCCACAACGCTTCTCTGCTCTCGTCTGTTGCTTTCCAGAAGCATTGCCCACACCACCACCGCTTCGAATTCCCCGTCCGACACTCCATCGTGGCGAGAGCAGCGCCACTCGCCCACCGGTCCCTCGTCTCCACGATAGCTCGCCAGCTCTGCCCCCCCCGAACGAGTCGCCTCCCTCTGCGCATCATCGGCCCGCCAGCTCGACGGCGGGGGAGCATGCGATAGAGGGCCCATTTGCCCAGGGACCTCCAAGGACGAGTGGGTCGACCGTTTGCGGCGTCGCCGCCGTTGGCCTCGTAGTCCGCCGGGTTATGCTCCAGCCACCGCACATTCCAGCAATCACGAGCCCGCGCGCCCCCGAACCCTCGCCAGTAGATCAGACATCATGACGTTAGAACCACAGCCCGCACCTGCGCCCGCGCCCGCGTCGGTGCCCCTCTCCTCGAAGCGATCAGCAGCCGACATCAACGCCATCTCACGCACCCCCTCGAGGATGGCCACGCCGCCGCCGGCACCGCCCGACCGCCAGCGGTTATTGGCGCGCTCGAATCTCGACGGCGCATACTCGACTGGCTCCCGCCGCAGCAGTCGCGCCGCAGGGAGGGCGAGCGCCATCGGCCTCGACCCCGAGACGCTATCTCGGGCACTCTCTCAGTTCTCTGCCGACAGGCGGGACAGCGCCCCGGCGGCCAGTCCTATTGGGAAGAGGCGGCGGATAGACGGTGACAGGTCAGTCCACGGGCTCCCGGCCAGCCGTGCTCATCCCCTTCTGCCGCAGTGCTCTTGCTGATATCCCGTAGATTCATTCCCTCTCGGTCGGGCAAAGACTTCCAGGCCGGCTTTGAGCTTCTACATGAGGAAGGCTCCCCGGCTACACCGTCACGGAAGAAACCTACGCCTCACGGCGAGCTTCACTTTCAGAAGAGTGCGATACCCCTGCCGTCTTGTTGTGTTGGGATGAGTGCTGACCACCTGCAGATGAGGAGGCAAACCGCACCTTTTCAAATCTGCTGCGAGCCGAGCTGTTTGAAAACACAATACCTCAGGTCACCCCTCCGACCCTGTCACCCGACTCTCACTACCCTACATCATCACATCTAACAAGATCACACACCCCGCCTACCAATCCGCTCCCCTCTCTCCCTTCTAGCTTTACCCCGTCCACGCCACACAAGAACCTCTTCACATACATGTCACCACGACACCATCATGCCGCCGGCCAGCCCACACCCTCTAGAACACCGCAGAGCAGACACGGGCCAAATCTCGACACCAGGTCGGAAATCTACAGCCTATCCCCCGTTCGCTACGGTAGTCAGCAGATGCTCTTGAGTCCCCGGAGGCAGCCTCGAGCTGTCAGCAAAGTCCCGTTCAAGGTTCTAGATGCGCCTGAACTAGCCGACGATTTCTACCTCAATCTGGTGGATTGGGGGAGCGCCAACGTCCTGGGTGTTGGCCTGGGTTCGAGTGTTTACATGTGGAACGCGCAGTCGAGTCGTGTGAATAAGCTCTGCACGCTGGAAGATGATACCGTGACCAGTGTATCCTGGATACAAAAAGGCACGCACCTCGCGATAGGCACCGGCAAGGGGTTGGTGCAGATCTGGGACGCCGAGAAGACGCGGCGGCTGCGGACGATGACGGGTCACACGGCCCGCGTGGGCTCGCTCGCGTGGAACAGCCACATCCTCACGTCCGGGTCGCGGGATCGCTACATATTACACCGCGACGTCAGGGCCCCCGAGCAGTTCATGCGGCGGCTGGTGGGCCACAAGCAGGAGGTCTGCGGCCTCAAGTGGAACAGCGAGGACGGCCAGCTCGCCAGCGGCGGCAACGACAACAAGCTGATGGTGTGGGACAAGCTCTCGGAGACGCCGCTGTGGAAGTTCTCGGACCACACGGCCGCGGTCAAGGCGCTGGCTTGGTCGCCGCACCAGCGGGGCCTGCTGGCGTCGGGGGGCGGGACGGCGGACCGGCGCATCATCTTCCACGACACGGCGCGCGGGGCGGCGCTGCAGGAGGTGGACACGGGCAGCCAGGTGTGCAACCTGGCGTGGTCGCGCAACTCCAACGAGATTGTGAGCACGCACGGGTACAGCCAGAACCAGATCGTGGTGTGGAAGTACCCGTCCATGACGCAGGTGGCGAGCCTCACGGGCCACACGTACCGCGTGCTCTACCTGGCCATGAGCCCCGACGGGCGCACCGTGGTGACGGGGGCCGGGGACGAGACGCTCCGGTTCTGGACCGTCTTCGGGCGGAGGCCCGGGCAGAGGGAGGGGAGCGACGGCGGCGTGGGCGGCGGGGGAGGGGGGAGGTTGGGGGAGTGGGGGGTCATAAGGTGATGCATCGATGGGCGTGCCTGTTTTTCTTTTTTATCAAAGCTTGGGGAATCCGGGTTCACTCTGCTCTGCTCTGCTCCGCTCTGCTCCGCTCCGACTCTCCCCCTTCCCCCCTTTGCCCTTGTCTACTACTTACTTACTTAAACTCATCATCTGGTGGTTGGTTGTTTTTTTGATGGACTGGGAAACAAAAGGAACTCGGCCCGGGACAAAAACGAGGGGGGTAAGACGAGGACGAGGACGAGGGCGAGGGGGGGGGGTTCTGCTAATGGATGAATTAAACATCTTGACTTAATTACAAAGCGCCTTTTTATGGTTTTTTTTCTTCTTTTCTTTTCTTTTCGATGGTGGATGGAAGGATGGATGGATTGATGGAAGGATGGAAAGGACATGACGAACGAACGAATGATTTATTTATTCAGGGTTGCAAGCCCTTGCTCCCTCCCTCCCTCTCATGGTTTGGTCGGTCGGTCGGTCGGTCGGTCGGTTTTGCATCGGGGGCGGGAAGGGTTTAAGGTTTTCGCGAGGAAGGGGGCTGGCTGGTTTGATGGTTTGATGATGGCGTTTAGGCGAAAAGGGAGTAAGGGGGTAAGGGATAGGGCATGAGGGATGAGGCCTGCTTTGCCATGATATACTTACTCGCTACCTATGTATAAAAGATGCAGATGAACATGACGTGTTGCTTTTTTTTTTTTTCGTGCTTGATTTTTTTTTCATTGTGAGATTATTGGATGTTGGTTGTGGATGTTGTTTAGGGGATGCTGAGTGGGTGGGTGAGTGAGTGAGTGAGTGAGTGCTTACCTTCGTTGCTGATAGGTATGGTTCTGTCGTACTGGTTGGTGTGAGAGGATTTTACGAACGTATGTATAGTGTATCATGGATCATATATCACGTATCACGCATCACAATCGGAAAGAAGGAAGCTGTCTGGGTAGGCAGTAATTAGTAGAAGGCGGGACATGTATCTTGTATATATATAGTACTTGGTGTATGATGGGGTGGGGGATAGTTTGAATTGTGAAGAGACGGAAGTGGTGTTGAGATGTATGAGATATGAAATGTAGGGAATGTATGAAAATGTCGAATATTGTAGAGTGGAGGATCGTTTCTGCGGGGTTGCTGTTTCTCTCTGCGGATTTGCTGTGCTCTGCTGATGCAGGAACTTGATTCTCGCTAACTGCTAACTGTCATTAACTTGATCTTGGCTCATCTTCAAGTTCATCTTTATATAAGTTAGTTATATTGAGACTTGTAGAAACGCCGCCCGTGTGGTCCCCCAATCTATCGCTAGCAGTCTACTAGATGCGGCTGCGAGTTTGGCGCTTCTCTCTCTGGGAGAGATGATGCTTGTGGGCATCTATCTCATCCACCGGTCGTACGACAATAACAACGACAACGACGACGACGACGACGACGATAGCTGGCGAGGACTTTAGCTCGCTCATTGCTGGCGGTGGATCGTGCGTTAACATGTACAGGATTGAGGATGCGCTTCTTGCTAGACTTGCGAGTAACAGTCAGTCAGCATTGTGTCATGAGTAAGTACATAATCAAAGCCTAGGGGAAGTCTGTTTAGTAACTACCTAGGTAAGTACTTAATAATGGACTCAATCGAGATTGCGTAGTGACGATAACGCCAGGCTCAGGCATGGAGTTTGTCCGGGTCGGTATTAAGTATAATGGGAGAGAGACAGATTTCGCGCCCCTTGCGAGAAGCTGCGCTTCCTGTACATTCATTTCTGTGATTCCCCGAATGTCTTCTTGGACGGATGGCGGCGAGAATTGGTCGTCTTTTTTTTGTCTTTCTTTTCTTTCCAGCTTTAATGTTGGATAGCCGGGATGCGAAGCTCACTCACGATGTCTGTCAGTGGACTGACTAGGTACGTACGCAGTGGTGGGCTGTTTGTAATTGCGAACGCGGCGGCGGCTGCTGCGATTGATGCGAGGAGGAATCTTACGGGGGTTTTTTTTTGGTGTCTTGTCGTAGGTGAGGGTACAGATCGGTAGGGGAGTATGATGAACTAGCACCCCTTTATATGTTTTGTTATTGTGGGATTGATATATGCGATTTCTCAGTCACGTCACTCACACTAACTACACCAGACCAGACCGGTAGCACCAGAACAGCATGAACAGCACAACAGAGCAGAACAAAACAAAGCACACCACCTCGGCACACTGTACACTCACTGCATTTATAAATGTTTTACATACATATATATATATATATATAAGTATATTAAACCCCTGATTAGCTAGCAAATAGCAATACCAAACACCGTGCTAAGCTGCCAAGGGTCTCTGTCATGCTCTGCATTCTCAATACTCTCACACACTAGAGACGAGCGATGAGAGATGAGAGACGAGAGACAAAACAGAGGATAAAAAAATATAAATTAAAAAAAGAATCAGGAGGAAACGGGTATCGAAGTTCTACAAACAGTGAAAAAAACAACAACAAAAAATCATAAAAGCCAGACCAGGGATACAGACAAGAGTAAAACACCAGAACAAGAGTAAAAAAGCAAGGTAAAGGATTCCACTCCCGTCCCCCCCCTCCGAAAACAAACCCGGTCGTCGAGTGTATCGAACTGAATAACAGACCTCCGCTAACCCCCGAGTAATGCAAACGGATTAATAAATACCTCTCGACCGCAATCCGAGTGTCTCACATATAGGCAGATGTTCGTCTGTCGAATCCCCCATGAGAATGCAAAGCAAGACCGTTTACGCAGCCCGTCCCCCTTCCTCTTCCTCTTCCTCTTCCCCTCCCTCGTCGTCGTCTCCCCACTCACACCGTCAGCACCATCATCGCTCGCCGCTTCGCCTTCAGACGCGTAGCGTCCGTGTCTGCCCCCGTGCTGCTCGCCTCCTCCTCCCCCTCCCCCTTTGGCGAAGGCTCCTCGCTCAGGAGCGGGATCTGATCGACGCTCAGCCGTCGCCCGCTCGCCGGATCCTCGACACGCACACCCCTACGCACTTCCCCATCCTCGTGGGTGTGGACGTGGGCATGGGCGTGACCGTCGTCGCGGGCGACATTTTTCGACTCGTCCTCGGCGCCCCCCCTCGGCGTCAGCCCCGGAGAGTCGTCGTGCACTGCCAGGTCCGGCGTCGTCTGCCACTTGGCGACCTCGGCGCGCAGGGCCTCGAGCTCGCGCTGGAACCGCTTGCCGAAGACGTCGATGTAGTACGTCGAGCCGTTGTACACGCTCCAGGTGAAGACGAAGACCAGGAAGGCCGCCGAGGCCCAGCGGCTGTAGAACCACAGCGAGCACGGCAGCATCGTCAGCACGGCGTACAGGTACTGGATCAGCATGAAGGCCGGCTCCTGCAGCGGGGCCGGCAGCGCGAGCACGACGCGCCCGATCCACGCCTTGGCGTACGACCGCCGCAGCCACGTGTACGACGTCGGCCGGCCCGCGGCGATCTTGTCGCGCCGGCGCACCGTGATGAAGACGTAGTAGGTGAGCTGCCACACGGCGTACGGGATGGTGGACCAGGTGATCATGGAGATGACGTTGCTGTAGGCCGTGGGCGAGCCCGGCGGGGACGTCTTGACGGTCCAGAGCGCGGGGAAGCGCTGGCGCTGGGCCTCGGCGGGGAGCAGGTGCACCAGGCAGTGCAGCGTCGCGCAGGGCATGATGTGGATGAACAGCGAGGTGACCTTGTCGAAGTCGTGGAAGACGAGCGAGTTGCGCCACATGATGATGGCCACGGCGTTGTTGCCAAAGGCCAGGCAGTAGGCGGCGATGAAGAGGCGCTTCGAGGACGGGAAGATCCAGAGGCTCACGAAGAGCAGGAAGTTGACAAAGTAGCAGAGGTCGGCGAGGAAGTAGTGGTAGCCGCGGCGGTGGTAGGTGAAGTAGCGGATGGGCATGAAGTAGACGAGCTGGGCCGTGTACCACAGGTGGAAGTACTCGGGGTGGGCGCCGATCAGGTAGCCACTGACGAAGATGTTCATGACGCCGCAGATGAAGGAGATCTTCTCGCGCAGCGTGATGACCTTGGTGTCGTTCCACTGGCGGCCCAGCTTCTCGACGCTCTGCTTCATGCGCTTCCGGTACCTCTCGAGCTGTTCGTCGGCTGAGGGCACCCGCCGCCGCCACTCCTCCACCATGCGCTCCCGCGCCTCCTGACCCCTCGTCTTGAGGGCGGCCTGCGATTTCCGAACCTTTGCCGTCTGCGCGGAGATGCCCCTCTGCAGCTTCTCCAGTTGCTGCGGCAGGGCAAAGTTATCGAGTAGGTCCAGGACGGTGAGACGATCGAGCGGGGGGAACGAGTCCCAGTCTTCGTGATAGGAACTGCTGCCGGAGAAGGAGTGGGATCGCGATAGCGGGGGCGTCTTGCTCGACGCGTCGCCCAGCGTGGGCGTGTCGGACACGGCATTCTGAAGGGGTGAGTCGGGCAGCGAGTGGCCGGTGGTGTCGTCGGGGGTCAGGGGGGCCTCGTCGTCGGTCTCGGTGCCGTCCGACTTGGCAGGGGGGATTAGGACGGGCCGAGTGGAAGCAGCCATCTCGGCGATGGTGTGTATGGGAAAGCGTTGGATGTCGTTGCGAAAAGTGATGCGTCGCAGCGCCTCGGCGACCCTGTGTATGAGTGAGTTAGTCATGAGAATGACGTTGGCCGGGGCCGGGAGTCGGGTAGTAAAAGATGGAAGTCTCCGACAGCTGGAGGATGGATGGGGCTGCGAGGGACCATTTACCTTTCGTTATCGTTTATGTATAATGGACGGGAGGGAGCTTCTAGGTTAGGTGTATGGGCACCGCCGGTGGTCGGCTTGGGGAGGACGGCAAAATAGGGTTGGCCGCAGAGTTCTGCTCCACGGTTAGAAGACGTATGGCGGTAGTCGGACGGACATGTGACCATCTAGAGGCATACAGAGAGGGCATACAGGGGTGGTACAGATATAGATCTAGGCAGCGTGGGTGGGTTGTGTGACTTGTATCGGAAGAGATAAGAGAAGAGAGGAGCGGCGTGTAGGGAAGCCTGGTTGACGATGGTTTTTGTGGCCGGGCCTGTAGGTGGCTGCGGGCGAGGGACGTGTGTTGATGGCGGGCCGTGGTTGGACGGGCGCCGGCCTTTGACGTCGTCGAGGGCGGGAACAACGTGCTGCGAGTACAGCTGTCTCATTAGGTACAGATGAGCCCCACGGGTACTACACTAACCTTATGTACATCTACACCCATCGAAATCTAACTGTAGCTCGCTCCCACCCCAAGGTCACCCTTTCTGGGTCATCGTGAACTCGAGGCAAGTCCAGTGTGATCACTGACGACCACCATTATGTTGACCGCGGGGCCATCGATGGCTTATCGTACGACCCTTAAGAGATGCGATATGCATCCGTCTTACATGACTACCGAACAGGTAGCAGTGCTACAGCGGTTGCGCAAGTGATGGAGCCAGTGCAGAGCGATATCCATCATGCCGTGCTGCCCATCTCTGTCAAGGTACCACTCAACACTCTGGCAATCGATCTATATATAGGCTGTGGACTTGAGATACCTATCTAGCTCGCACAGCACCTCAGGTATTAAAGTGCATAGGTACTCTGTACATTTACCTACTCGGTGTGTTGGGTATGTTCTGTATGTTCGCAGAGTATGACGCCATTTCACTGAACTCGGGTACTTACCTAGTGCGCAGTAGCTCAGCCAGATATCTGGGGAAGACCCTGCGCTATGTGCTCGGTGATGTCAGCAGCAACGAGCTACTTCTCGGACGCGTCGAGTACGGTACCGATGCTGCTGAGGCGGCCTAGGTAAGTATCTACCGAGTTGTTCGTTCTTATTGACACTAGACTGAATTCTCCTTATTTCGCAACACAACAAAATTACTTGCATATTGACAATGACAAAGCTTGGAAGCTGCATTGTGCATTGACCTGACTGACCTGGCTGACCTGGCTAACCACCCAAGTTTCGCAACTGTCACTGTCATGTCATGCCAGCACAGCTGGAGACGGCTACCCATTGGCTGTCACCCTGCATCCCCACCCTGTACCCACGTGGGCCCACTCCTTGCGCTCTTATCTAATCGCAATCGATACAGCGACAGTGGTGGGGAGTGTACTATGGGGAGTGTAGGTGGGTACTATGTACTATGTACAGTACGCGTTTGCAAGGAGCCCGCGCCTGTAGCAGTCCAAGTCGCGTAAGTTCGGGACCCTCAACCCCAAGATAATCATCCCACGATCGCAACCACGGTTAGGCAGCGCATTCGCCCTCGCACAACCCATTCCCGTCCTTGTCCTACTGTCGCAATCCACTCGTACTTGGATCCCACTGCACACCCCGCGCGAGCTGTGATGCACCGTCCTGAATATCGATACATGTATCCCGCCGCCGCCCGTTTTTAGGTGGGCTGCTTGATTGTCGCATTTCTCATCGTTTATCGCGTCCCGTGAGCGCATCAGTACCACCGCCGCCACCACCTCCTCCACCACCACCACCACCGTTACCGGGAAGACTCTCAACCTCAAGAGCCCACGCTGACGGCGACGGCGACGGCAACGGCAACGGCAATCCGGCACCATGGGTAAACTCGTGCGTCTTGAGCTGTTCAGTACGTCTGCGCGCAAGATCAATACCACCGTTCTGGCTGCGCCTCGCCGCTATGCGACTAACACACTTCGCTAGACTTCAAATCCTACAAGGGCCACCATACCCTCTTGTTCGGCGACTCGTATTTCACCTCCATAATTGGTCCCAATGGCTCCGGCAAATCCAATTCGTACGTCCGCGCTAGAACCCTCTCCCTCTCCTGCCCTCTGTGCCATTGGGACTGACTAGTTGCTCGTTCCATCTAGCATGGACGCTATATCCTTCGTCCTCGGCATCAAGTCATCACATCTGCGATCCGCCCATTTGAAGGATCTAGTCTATCGTGGGCGAGTCCTAAAGACATCCAAAATCAACGATGACGGCTCGGCGGTCGACGTAGAGGGCCAGATGAATGGTCACGTTAATGGAGATGACCATGACAAGCCAACTCGGAACGACCCCAAAACTGCATGGGTCATGGCGGTCTACGAAGACGACGTGGGGGATGAGCAGCGATGGAAGCGCGCCATTACCAACCAGGGCTCGAGCGAGTATCGCATCAACGACCGTGTCGTCACCGCCCAGCAGTACAACGAGGCCCTCGAGGCGGAGAATATCCTGATAAAGGCCCGGAATTTCCTCGTTTTCCAGGGTGATGTGGAGGCAATTGCCTCGCAGTCGCCTCAGGACCTCACCCGCCTGATTGAGCAGATCTCGGGCAGTCTAGAATACAAGGCCGAATACGAAAGGCTACAGAGCGAGGCCGACCAGTCCGCAGAGAATTCGGCCTTCCAACTCCAGCGACGCCGGGGCATCAACTCCGAGATCAGGCAATACCAGGAGCAGAAAAAGGAGGCGCTCAGCTTCCAAGATAAGACCTACGAGCGGGACACGGCCATAGTTACCCATGTGCTCTGGAAGCTCTATAACTTTCAGAAGGTCATGGACGAGTCCAGCGCCAAAATCCAGGAGCACCAGGAAAATCTGAAAGAGTTTCGCCGCAATGTCGAGTCTTTCGAGAAGAGACTCGAAGAGGCTCGGAAAGAGCAGGTCAATGCCCACAAGGAGGTTCACAAGGTCGAGCGTCAAATTAAGAAGCAGGAAAAAGAGCTAGAGGATAAAGAAAACAATCTCGTTCCTATCGACGAAAAGGTACAACAGACTACCAGCCAGGCAGATACCGTCCGTAAGCGAATCGAGTCTGTCAAAAAAGAGCGTGAAGAGCAAGCCAAGTTGATAGCCAAGATCGAGAAGGACCTGACGACCGTCCAAAGGGCCCAGAAGCAATTCGAAGACCAGTGGAAAGAGACCATGCAGAAGCAAGGTAAGGAACTGAGTGACGCTGATCGGAAGGAATACAATTCTCTTAGGGCGCAGGCTATGGCGAAATCATCAGAGAACCAAGCTAAGCTGGAAAACCTTAACCGCCAGCTCAAGACGGATGAGGTCACTGTCAACAGTCTTCGGGGTAAAGTCGACGCCTATCAAGCGGCCGCCGAAAAACTTGAGACCGAATTAGCGACGATCCAGGAGCGAAGAAATACGACGCAAGCCGCGGTAAAGGAACTGTCGGCAGAGATCGATGCGAAAAAGAAGGAATTCCACGCTATCCAGTCGGAAAAGCGCAGGACGTCCCAGAGGCGGGATGAGCTACATGAGAAAAGGGTAGCCCTGTTAAAGCAGCTGGAGAATGCCGACGACGGAAGGCGGCGAAGCGATAGAGAGAGGCGAACGAGAGAGATGATTGCTTCGCTCAAGCGCCTATTCCCCGGTGTCAAGGGCCAAGTCGGTGATCTCTGCAAGCCAAAACAGAAGAAATTCGACGAAGCCGTCATCACCGCGCTTGGACGGGACTTCGACTCTGTCGTCGTCGACAGTGAGAAGACGGGTATCGCTTGTGTAGAGCATCTGAAAGAGAAGCGATTTGCGCCTATGACTTTTATCCCCCTGGATAATATTAAAGTCAATGCCGTCAACACGGCGGTGAAGGGCGTTTCTGGTGCTCGGCTGACGATTGATACGATCGATTTTGATCCAACTCTCGAGCGCGCCATGTCGTATGCGTGCGGAAGCTCTATTGTCTGCGATGATTTAGAGGTTGCGAAATATATCTGCTTCGATCGTCGGATACGTGTCAAAGCTGTTACTCTGGATGGCACAGTTATTCACAAAGCTGGCCTTATGACTGGTGGTCACGGCCCTGAGCAGAGAGGAGGCAAACGTCGATTTGAGGATGCCGACGTCCAAAGTCTAGAGAGAGCGTTAGAAAAGAACCAACAAGAACTGGATGCTCTCCCGCGAAGCGATCGTCGCAACGTAGCCGAAGAGACGGTACGCAATCAACTCGCGGAACTAGAACAACGACTACAATACTCAAGGGGCGAATTATCGCACTTTGAACAGAACTTGCACGACAAGAAGAAGGAACTCGACCACATCAAACGCCAGCTTAAGGAGTGGCAGCCGAAGTTCCAGGACGAGGACAACAAGCTGCAGAAGACTAGTGTCTCTGTTGAGAAGTTCAAGGCGGCAATTGCCCAGGTGGAAGACAAGGTCTTCTCGGACTTTTGCAAGCGGCTGGGCTATTCCGACATCCGGGCATACGAGGCCCAGCAAGGTAGCTGGGAGGCGGAGGCTGCTGAAAAGCGCAGTCAGTTTGATTTACAAAAGTCTCGTCTCGAAAGCAACAAGAGCTGGGAAGCGTCCAGACACAATGAGACGGAAGGCAGGCTGCGTAGCCTTCAGGACCGCCTGAAGAGCCTCTCCCAAGACATCAAGGGATATGAGAGAGAAAAGGAGCAAATCGAGGAGGCCATGGCAGATGACAGGGACACTCTCGCAGCTCTTGAAGAGCAATTAGAGGAGGTCCGATCGGAGCTTGAGACACAGAACGACAAGGTGAACAGCGCTAAAGCCGATGTGCAGAAGAGGAGCAGGGACATCGACAGCCGGCAGAAGGCAATCACGGCACTAGAAACGGAACTTCAGAAAAATAGTGCTGGCAAATTCGCCCTGTTAAGAAGATGTCGCCTGGAACAGATCGATATTCCACTCACTGATGGCTCTCTGGACAATCTTCCTAATGAGGATAACCTTTTACATAAGGACCCTGATGCTATGGACGTAGATGATGCCGATGCCGATGATGCCGAGATGATGGAGGATGCTCTTAATGACTACGGCATTGAGATCAACTATGATGGCCTGGATGATGATTTGAAGACTGTGAGTTGCTACCTATCGGAGAGCGCAACGCAACTAAAACTAAGCACTAACGCGAGCAGCACGATGATGACGAACACGTCGAGGACAAGCTACTGGATAAGATTGCGTCCCTCACGGCGGAGTTGGAGAAACTAAACCCCAACATGCGAGCCATGGAGCGTCTCGAGGTGGTCGAGGCGCGGCTCAAGGCGACGGAGAACGACTTTGAGGAGTCCAAGATGCAGTTCAAGGCGGCCAAGGAGGCGTTCGACGAGGTCCGGGCGAAGCGCTTCGAGCTCTTCGACCGGGCCTTCACGCACATCCGCGAGCAGATCTCGCAGGTGTACAAGGACCTCACGCGCTCGGACCAGTACCCGCTGGGCGGGCAGGCATACCTGGACATAGAGGAGGACACGGACCGGCCGTACCTGTCGGGCATCAAGTACCACGCGATGCCGCCGCTGAAGCGCTTCCGCGACATGGAGCACCTGTCGGGCGGGGAGAAGACGATGGCGGCGCTGGCGCTCCTGTTCGCGATCCACAGCTACCAGCCGAGCCCCTTCTTCGTGCTCGACGAGGTCGACGCAGCGCTGGACAACGCCAACGTAGAGAAAATCAAGAACTACATCCGGAACCACGCCGGGCCCGGTATGCAGTTCGTCGTCATCAGTCTCAAGGCCGGGCTGTTCCAGGACAGCGAGAGCCTGGTCGGAGTGTATAGGGACCAGGAGGTGAATAGCTCCAAGACGCTGACGCTGGATGTAGGTTTCCTCCCCCTCCTTTTTTTTTCTAATTTCTTTCCATTATATCTATTTTTTGGCACCCTTTTTGCCCATTATGCGCAGTTAATCAAACTTGGGTATTCATTCGCCTTACTTTGAGCCCGAGCTAATGTTTACTTGTACAGTTGCGGAAATACCTCTAAATACTGCTGCTGCTGCTATTGCTATTGCTGCTGCTGCTGCTGCTCGTTATCTACGAGAAGAGCACGTCCTAGTAGCACAACATTTTACGAAGGCGTAAAGTAAAGTAGAGTATAAGTAGGATGTGGAGTGGAGTGGTAAAGTGAGGTGAGGTGAGGTGAGGTGAGGTGTGAGGGGAGGAGGAGGGGAGGAGGAGTTAGGAGTCTCATTGCGTCGCGTTGCTGGCGCTGGCGGGACACAGAGTTGCATTTCTTCATATCGTAAAGTAATCATGCTTCGCTTCGCTTCATATTTGTGCTTTTATGTCGTGTTGTGTCGTGTCGTGAGTGAGTGAGTGAGTAAGTGAATAAGTGAGTGAGTGAGTGAGTGAGTGAGTGAGTGAGTAAGTGAGTGAGTGACGGTGATAGTTCCTCGAAGCAGCGTTACCCATAGCGACTCGATCCTGTCGCGTATAGTCGTTAATACCAACACGGTATTAACGGCGTCGTTTTTTCGGACACCCGCCTATTCCATCGGCAGGTGACGATACCGCCCCCGGCTGGAACACCCGGTCTAGTCCGTCGTCAAAACGGACTGGCTGACTGCCCACCCACCACGACACAGGTCACGACCTTTCCTTCTCTGTTTATTTCGGCTTCGGCTTCAGTCTCGTTCGTGCTCATCACATGCTTTTCACGTGTAACTATTATATATAGGATTTTACTTATAATATATATATAATAAAACTATAATAAGCAATAATAAAAATAATATTTAATAAAAACATAATAAAACAAAAATAATAATTAAATAAACTAATTAATTAATTAATTAATTAATTAATTATATTTAATAATATAATAAAATATAATAATATTAAATTAAATTTTATAAACTTTAATATATTATAAAAAAATATTATAATTTTTTTAATTAAATAAATTTAATTATTAAATTATTTTTAATAAATATAAATAAAAAAACTTATTTAAATTATTAATAAGTTTTTTGTATTTTATAATATTTTTAATATTAAAGTTTTATTTTATAAAATAAATTTATTTATTTATAAAAAAATAAAAAAATTTAATTAAATAAAAAATTAAATTATTATAATTTTTTTATTTTAATATTTATAATATAAATAAAATATTATATATTATAATATATTAATATTATATTATTTAAATTAATTATTAAAATAATATTAAAATAATTATAATTAAAAATATAAATTAATAATAAATATTAATATGCTATACTAAAGGGTAGTGCTGTATTTGAGTATAAAAAAGTGATGTAGAATTTTAGAATCCAGCTAGGCTAGATAGATTGGGCGGAGCCCAATCTATCCAGCCTGGGCTAGAGGAGGGCCCCACTTTACAAGTAGGTGCCTTATCTAATCTACTTACGCACCCCTTACCAAGGTGTAGCAAATATATATTTATTAAATATTTATTTAAAAAATAATTATATTTATTTTATTATATAAGTTATATACAAGCTACAAGTTAAACTATATATATAAAACTTATTTATACGTATAAGTAAGTTATACGTACGGGTTTTACTAAGCCGTAAGGCCTGCGAGCCGTAACTTAAATGTAACGTTCGAAACTTTAATTTAGTGATTACGCGTCATTTATTTAGAGTATAAACGCCTTATCTTCCTTTGTCGGTCCCAAAATTCCCTTTCCTATACTAAGATTCCTGTCCCCATCTTCATCACGCCAACATCCCAAGATTCCTAAGTTAACCTAGTCGAAAAAGTGATATCTCAGAGTAAGATGACGAATACCGACAAGACAGAAGACGTGTGGGAGGTTGCGCCCACCATTGCACCGCCCGGCCCCGCCATACCGAACGACCCAAAGGCGAAACAGACACGCCTAAGAGACAGTAGCCTCCGCTTAACCGATGAAGCGGACAAGCTTAGTCGAAGACTGAAACGGTCCTACGAGGACCTAGGCACCTATTGGGGGGAGATTAGCAACATACAAAAGTTGCGTTGCGAAAGTGACCAGTGTCTTCTGGACTCGGAACTAGAAGAACATGTCGAGGAAGGTGGAAGCATAGAAGAATTCCTTGGCCTCGATACAACACGAAAGCTTAAAGATGCCATTGGTGCCTACGACAGGCTCCAAAGGTTATACAACCGGCAACAAACTCGTCTGGACAGCTCATCTTCTTTAAGACGAACCATTATGGGGCTTTTCACAACGAGCTCCCACGGCTTGAATGCTAAGGCGGGCATGGGCTCACGAGAACGAAAAGACCAGAGAGCCTTCCGAAAAAACCTTATTCTTGCCTACGACCTGAAAGATGAGAAAGACAAGGATAAAAAGTACGCCTTATGGAATGTAGCCCAGGGTAACTGGGTTCCCGAAGATTCCCTAATAGCTGCGCATATTTACCCATATTCGTGGGGACAAAAGATGATGACGGAGTTCTTCGGGGAGGAATGCTCGAACGAGTTGTTCTCTGCTCGAAACGGACTGATGTTCCCTCAAGCTGTCGAAGGTGCCATGGGGGAGTGGGCGCTGGTTATTGTACCAGATATCGAGGACAACCCTACTCCCGACCAGGTCCAGCAATGGACCAACAACGTTCCACACGAATACAAGTTTCGGGTTCTCGACCCCGATCATGCCGCAGTGGAGAAAATCGTATCTTTCGAAGGCGGCACGCCAACCAGAGTAAAGGACCTAGATCAGGTCCGACTGCAATTCCGGGGTAGCATACGGCCGCGGGCTCGCTACCTGTGGCTCTGGTTCGCCTGTGCGGTGTTACGAAGATTCTGGAGGAAAGGCCCGCGACAAGCGGCACCAATCCTAACACCACAGTTTGGGAAGGGGGTATGGGCCACGCCCGGTCCCTACTTACGGCGGGATTTTATCCTGGGGCTCATGGAGGAGATTGGGCATGAACAAGCGGATTTCTTGCTGAGTGGCGCTAAGCCCGCTACCTCAGCCGAGGATGAGACGCCGAACCCTGTCCTAATTGACTTGGTCAACCAGCAAATCGTGCTGGCAGCGAGGAAAGAATTCGATGAGGAGGAGGAGGAGCAGGACGACGACGAAGGAATTCAGTCTGGTAGAGAGGAGAATGAATGAGAATAACGGCATTCTTTTATCTGGCGGGGGTTGCTATAGGCGAGGGAGCAGACTAGTGCACTCTCTAGGGCGATCAGTTCATGTTATATTCGGATGGACTTGGCACTTATAAGATCACCTGACGTGGTGTTGTAAGGTCCTATCCTATCCTTGGGGACTTATACGCGGCATTTTGGAGCTGTGCCGGGGTGATCTTTATATTGGGAAAAACAGGAATTCAATCCGGTTTACGCTTGTTATTGCGATGCATAACTCGATCTTACTTGTCTCATTTGTTCAGCACGGTAGTTAAAGCGTTATGTGATGTGACGATTTGCATTAACTCGCAGTACCTAGTCTCGTCTGACTTGACTAGGTAGGCAGACAGCTTCTCTGAGTGCTCTCTCTCGCTATGTCAAATGCCGCCTGCTCTCCATCTGCCCGTCCTACTTCTCCTATCCTATCTCACCCTATCTTGAACACATATTAATTTCCTTTTTTTGTGTCCTTTCTTGACTATCCCTTCCCTTCCCTCGGCATACCCCAGTCTATTTGTAAACGAGCAGTCCCTGTCCCATGTGCTATGCAGGTCTATAATGTGTGGTGTTTTCGTTAAAAAAAATAAGAGCGGAAGAACTCGCGTGGTGGGATACCTCTTCTTCGGTAATCCACCACGACAAGCGAGCAAACCCCCCTGTCATTACAACCAGACTGCCTCCCCGGCGGCACCCTACATTAGGTACATGGTAAACAACACCCCGACATATCCCAAGCGGTACAGAAGCCTATAAGCCTACACATCCTCGAAAGCGACGTCCTCGTCGTCACTGTCGGGCTCGTCCGCCGGCTCCTCGACCTTGACCTTCTTGGGCGGTCTCTCCTCCGAGGCCGGGGTGTCGGCAACGCTGGTGGTGCCGCTCGTGGACGCGGCGGCCCGCTTCTCGCCGACCGAACTGGCGTGGTTCGTAATGTCCTCGAACTCCTCGTCGTCGCCGTCGTCGTCGCCGCCCTCCTCGTCCGAGTCCTCCACCTCGGCCTCCTTCCGTCTCGCTTCTTCGGCCTGCTGGCGCGCCAGCATCTCGAAGAGGTTGCTGACCTCCTCGCTGTGCATCGAGTCGTCGATCTGGTCGGTGGGCTTCTTCTCGTCCTCGTCGTCGGTCTTGGCAGCCGGGGCCGCGCCGGCGCCCACGTACGAAGCCCCAGTAACGGTGCTCTGCAGATGCCATGCCGGCAGGGCGTTGGACTGGGCAATCTTCTCCTTGCGCTCTTGCTCGGCCTTCATTTCCGCCTCGGTGGGGCCCTCTAGCTCGGTAATGTCGACGGCGATGCTCTGGGGCCCTGTGTTGGCCATGCCCTTGACGGCCGTGGGCTTTGCCATGCTCTCCACCACGATGGACGGCGCGGCCTGGTTAGTAGCGTCGCGGACAACGGGGCGCGCGGCGGCGTGGGCCGTCTCAAAGGTGTTCTCGGGCACCACCATGGCGTCGAGCTTGGGCAGCATGTCGGTAATGAAGCGCAGCTGGTTGTTGAGCTTGGTTGACTGCTCGTGGCCGCCGGCCTCGCGCTCGGGGTCGAAGATGAGGATGTCGTCGCAGCGGTGGCAGATGAAGCCGCGGACGGGGTCGACCTTGTCCAGGACCTCCATCTGCGTCCACTCGGCGTGGCAGCGGCGGCAGAAGTACTCCTTCTTCTCGTTGGCGGGCTTGGCGTTGCCCTGGACGGCCTTGTCGAGGTGGTAGACGCGCCACTTGATGGCGTCGATGGCCTGGCGGTAGTCGATGTAGTAGTAGGTCCGGTTGGTAGGGCGCTGCTGGCCCTCCCGCAGCTCTGGCCGTACGTGCCTAGAGGGAAGCCGGGTTAGCGGGGCTGGCCGCGGCAGAGGAACACGAGAAGGGGCCGGCGTACACCTGCAGCAGGCGCTCGTCACGGAGCCTTGCGCATATGCGGTGGAGGTCCTTCAGGTTCATGCTCATAAGGTAGGACAGGTCGTCGTCGCGGAGGGCGGAGTGGATAACGAGGGCGTCGACGATGAGGATGTGCCGCGTGTCGATGTCGGGGGATTTGAAGAAGGTGCGCGCGACGGAGCGCACGAGCTGCTGTGCAAGATCCATGGTCGGCGGGATCGAAAGGATGGCGTGGTGGATAGATGGGAAGATTCGAGACGAGCGGAGGCGTTCGGCGGTTATCGGCGACGACGGGTGGTTCTTGAGCCGGCAGAACAACTGTCGGTTAACGACTATCTTTATCGCAAAAGACGTATCTCATCCATTTATACAGCCGGCAGGGCGACAGCAGCGGTGATGACGATGGGATGGCGGGGAGGAGAGAGAGGAGGAGAGAGAGGAGGGGAGAGGAGAGGAAAAGAAAGTCCTGTCAGGAAAGTGGCAGACAAAGAGGCATTGCTTCGAGAGTGCAAGCAGACGCCGGATATGCACCAAAGGGGCAATGTAGCGGCGATGAGGCCGTGGTTCGGGTGAGACTCTGCCGTTGGCCGCGTGTTGCTTAAGTGTCGGTCTGCAGAAAAAGGTATGCGACGGGAGGCTCCCGGCAGATGCGACGTTTCCCTGTCGCGCTAGATCTATGGAGATAGTGCTGGGCCCAGAAATAGATGCTTACGTAAATAAGCCTAGCCTGATACGGACATGGTGATGCTTAGCTCGCCCGCGCCGTCGGGACTTGTAGGGTGTGCACGTAATAAGAAGTAGTCTACCTACTTGCCTAAGTAGGTATGTAGACACTTGCACCGGGGTGCGAATATAGTAAGTACCTCTTAGTAATAACGTTACATCATGACGATGAGGCACATATTACCTACATCTCACGAACAACTCACAGAAGTGACCCTCACTTTATATGTCGCTTGATGTAGCGAAGATTTAACCGAAATGACCCGCAGACCGGTCTGACATTCAGACGACCTCCTCGCCGGCCGTCCGTTGCTCACTTCCCAACCGGACACTGCAGTGATGTCGCCAAATCCAGGAAACATACCGTCGATGCAGGTAAATATTAAAAAAGGAAAGACAATACGCTCAACTGTCGTTGCTCACCAAAGTTACCCCATCTCGGGACCATGGCGACAGACCTCCCTTTCCCTACCATCTTCCTCTTGCCCGCTCACTTCGAGGCCGATGAGCTGGCCGAACTCGAGGGTCAAATCCCCACATTGACCTATGACATTAACGAGGCCAGGGTAGTTTTGGGCAAGGTGGCCAAGAAACCTCGCGCGATATTGGAACTCAGATCCCGGCATTTATTCACGGATGAGCTTCAGTCTGTGCCGTCAGGCCGAGGGGATGCTGAAGACGATAGACCCGTCAAACGCAGGAAGCTCTCGCTGCTTGTCCCTGCGTCTGAAAACAGCACTACCCCGGACATGGACGAGAGTTCCGAAAAGATCCATGCGGCCAAAGTACGGGGCACACCCCCACCTGACGGGCAGCCCCAAACTTACAAAAGCCCCGAGGCAGCGAGGGAAATAGATGCTTCGGTAGTTCAAGTTGTTCGGCTCACATGGTTTACCGACAGTCTGGCCCAAAGAAAGGTGCTTCCTACAGATGATTATCTAGTGTACCAAGGCCGGAAGAGGGCGGTTCCATCCAGCCAGCCAATTAGCTTATCTAGTCAGACATTGCGCAACGTAGATAACATCCTTAAGCGCGCGCGAGAGGACGAGGCCGGTGCATCTAGACTATATACGTCTAATCATGCCTACCATGGGCAGCATCCCCGGACATACCACGCGAAGCGTCCACGTCTTGCGCAGGAATCGACCTCGGAGCATGAAAAGGATAAACGACTCCCGCCCATCCCCGAGTACTTGCACCGCGAGTACTGTTGTCAGCGCCCTACCCCCGCCAGTAGCCCGAACAGCGAATTCGTCGAGCAGCTCAAGAAAATGAGGACCCTTCGGACCCTCGAGGGCGACGACGTCGGGGTCCGGGCTTACTCGACTAGCATTGCGGCTGTGGCGGCATACCCGTACCTTATCTCCTCCCCATCTGGTAAGATGAGCACCCCGCCGCCTCTTAGAAGACTTGAGGGTCTAATGTAGATACAGAGGTGGCCCGGTTACCAGGCTGTGGCCCCAAGATCGTGGAGCTCTACAAGCAGTGGAATGACCACGGCTACCTGGACGACGTCCAAACGGCCGCCTCTAATCCGAAGATGAAAGTCCTGTTGTTGTTCTACGAGATATGGGGTGTGGGGGCCAAGACGGCCAACGAGTTCTACAACCGCGGCTGGCGAGACCTCGACGACATCGCTGAGCACGGCTGGGATAAGATTACGCGCGTGCAGCAGATCGGCGTCAAGTACTATGAGGAGCTGCAGGAGAAGATCCCCAGGGACGAAGTCGCGCGCATCTCGGATATCATAGTTGAGCACGCCAACAAGATACAAAAGGGGTTTCAGATGGTTGTCGTCGGCGGCTATCGCAGGGGCAAGGCGGCGAGCGGCGACGTAGACGTGATACTCAGCCACCCCGACGCGGCGGCCACCGAGTTTTTTGTTAACGAGATCGTGGCGAGCCTTGAGACCAGCGGACATATCACCCACACGCTCACCATCAGCGCCAAGAACAGCGAGCGCGGGCAGGCGCCCGTCGCGTGGAAGGGCGACGACCGAAAGGCCGGGAGCGGGTTCGATACGCTAGACAAGGCGCTGGTGGTGTGGCAGGACCCGGACTGGGATGCGGCGAAGTCGGAGGTGAATCCTCATCTGCATCGACGGGTTGATATCATCAGTGAGTGGCCCTCAACCTCCTGTAATAAGGCGGGATTTCTGATGAGCTGGTCGTAGTAAGCCCCTGGCGAACAGCGGGCTGCGCAGTGGTGGGCTGGACAGGTGGCACGACGTTCGAGCGAGACCTCAGACGCTACTGTAAGAAAGTGAAGCGGCTGAAGTTCGACAGCAGCGGCGTGCGGATGCGCGGCGACGGCGGGGAGTGGGTCGATATCGAGAGCGACGCCGACGGCAACCCGGCCCCGGACATGCTCACGGCGGAGAGGAGGGTCTTTGAGAACCTGGGCTTGGAGTGGCGGCCGCCTGAGGAGCGGTGTACTGGTTAGTTTGGGGTGATGATGAGGCACTGGGCGAATATTCGTACGATGCTGGTGGGAATCGGATTCATTTAGCTGCACGGCGCCCCTGGGTGGCAGTAGTAACTCTATGCCGTGAGCGGCGTTTGACAATAACGCCGTCTGGGGTAGTGGTGATCTGTTTAGAACTCCAGCATCAGATGGGACCTCATCAGCCTCAACTATTCGGACTTGGCTTACGTACCTGAGATGGTCTCGCCGAACGCACTATGCATCTCGCTTTCTGACGTGTGTGATTATAAATAGCTGCTTAATATGCTTAGGATGAGCATTTTATGTTTAATCAGCTATTTTAACACTCACTTCTATGGGCTGAGATATTGGCTAATGCCGATGGCTTCAGTCATTCGGGAGTGACTGTGGGCGGCTACTTGCGGCGGGTAAGTTAGAAAAGAACGGCCACCACGCGCTACACTAAGAAGCCCTAGGCGTGAACTGCGAAGGGGTCCTGGCTAATTAGTAACCTATAGTAGAAATCATCCTTGCTGCAACATAAGAACTATAGCCTCTGTGGACTAGCACTTCATCTGTGAAGACTATTTGCTCTAGTGGCCGTCTGTCCTGGTGTTATATGACGCAAATTCCCACGCGAGCGTCACTCTAGAGACACCCTAAGCCGGTCTACCCTAATGTAACATACTGAATTCTTCACGACCCGTCGCAGACCAGATAGACTAGTTACGCGGCCGCTGCCTTCTCTATAGATGTGCACCTATGGGTTTCTTCGGGGCATCGTCCCCCGACCTCTCCAGGATCCAGCTCGCCACATCTTCGTAGAACTCCTCCTTGCCGGGGTCGGCGTGCAGCTGGTGCGCAAAGCCCTCAAAGGCCTTAAACCGCGCGTCGGGGATGGCGGAATGGTTCCGCTCGAACCACGCCTTGCTCTTGTCGAAGCTCGTAGCCTTGTCCGCGGTGCCGTGGACCATGAACAGCGAGCGCACCGCGCGCGAGGGCACCAGTTTCCCGCTCGCCAGGCCGTCGGTGCGGTCCAGCATGTTGGCCAGGCCCTCGAGCGTGCCGTAGTCGTGCATGAGGTCGTCGGCGCGGATGCTCGCCTGCACGTCCGGGTCGCGCGTCACGTCCTCGGGCGGGATGGGGCGGTGCAGCTTGAAGTGCGGCACCACGTGCGCAGCCATGCGGCCCGCGGCCACGACGAGCCACGACGGCTGGATCTCGGGCGAGAAGCCCACGAAGGGCGACTCGAGGACCCAGCCCCGGACCTGCGCGATCAGGTCCTCGTACTCGGGCGTCGAGGCCAGCGTCAGGACCTGCCCGCCACCCACTTTTTGCGGTTCGAGGTGTCAGCCCCCTTTCTCTTCTCCCATCGGACATTGGCCGTTAGGGGAGAGACACTTACTCGAGTGTCCGAGCACGAACACCGGGACGTCGGACGGCAGCTGCTTGCGGATGAAGGCGGCCATGTCGGCGAGCACGCGCGTCGTCGGCCCCGTCTTCCCCTGCTCACTGGGCTTCGTCGCGCTCCGGCCCCAGCCGCGCTGGTCGAGGCCGTAGACGGCTATCCCGCGCTCGGCGAGGTAGGGGAAGAATCCGTAGTAGCGGTCCACGTGATCACTGAAGCCGTGGAACATGATCATCTTGGCGCGGATGGGGCCCTCGGGCTGTTAACAGAGAGGTTAGCAGACTATCCACTCATCCATGCATGTGTGCGATATGGGAGTGTGAGATAGGTATCCGATAGATGACGGAGCTTACCAGCCATGTCTTTGTGAACAGGCTCGCGCCGTCAATACTAAACGTTCCCTCTGTGACTTGCGCCATTTTCATAAAGCCAGCCTGAGGATGAAGAATTGTCTTTGCTAGGATATTGTATAAAGGCTTTGAGCGACCGCGAGAGAAGAGCGCAGCCTCCCATCTGTTGATGAGCGGTCGGCTTTGTATCTACCTAACCCAGGTACATGACCTAACAGTGAGAGAAGTGGGGGTTGTTCCCAAAATAGCTACAGGGGGGAGGGAGGGGGAAGGTACCGGTACCTCACCTCGTCCCGGCCTCATCCTGTCTCCTCCGGGTCCATCTTGGTCCATCATTCATCATTCGACACATTACGACGGAGGAAACGGAGCGCTTGGCGGGGACAAGTAGTGCGGCTTTTCCTGTACCTCCCCGGCACCATTCTTGAACCGAGTAGCCGATATTCAACACGCCGACGGCCTTACTAACGGCCGTTGGAGACACCTGGTTCCATATCCGGTCGATCAGGTCGAGTCTGCCCAACATCCACTGTTCCTTTGTTATTTCCCAGTTCGGGTTTCGTTAGATTCTATTTCGTCCGTGGCAGCTATTATGGAGGTCCTGCTGGATCAACTGCTCATAGTCCCTCACGCATTCTAAGGAATTAGATAAACAGTAGCAGCAAACACACAGGAATCAACCCTACGTGCTAGGGGTACGCCTTGTAACAGACATAGTCACCCCCTAAGTAGGCACCTCATATATGCCTGCTCTCGACCGCGCCCTCCCGACCGTGATTATCCCTGTGCTCTCTTGACGACTGGTTCGGACAACAGCACGACATCAGCACACCACAACACACGACACCTTGCACGCGTTATAGATGTCGGAACAAGAAAGCCATAGCGACCCAGCTTTCCGCCGACCAGATCCCCCCGCGTTCTCCACGGATGAACGGGCCCATTTTGTAAAGCGGAACCTCGGCACCCAAGAAGACGCGCTAGAAATCGAAAACGTTACAGGATGGGAAGACTTGTCGGCGGCCCGGAGGGGCCTCGCACCCTCGATTGACGCCGGCGCCCTCGCTACGCGGCTCAGCCAAATCACCCCCGACGGGGAATATCGTCCCAAGGACTATCGCCCTCCCCCCTCCAGGTCGCCGACACCCCCCCCGGTCTCATACTACACGTACGAGACTAGGTATTTCCAAGCCCTTCTCGACAACGGTTGTAGGCCTCTGTTCCATGTCCGTCTCCTTGCGCAAGTAGAGGCGAAACCGGACGACTATCGCGACCTGCTGCTGCCGTGGGCGAAGAACCTGGATGCGTCGGATCCCAAGGACTGGCAGGTCTTCTCCAAACAATGGAATCGTTGGGAGACATTTCGCACCTGGCAGCTACAAAGCAGACGGCGGACCCCCAGCTTCTCAGAGCACCTCGACTGGTGCCGGCGCGGCTCCTTTATACATGGAGGAACCGCGAGGCACGCGGCCGGGCCTAGGTTCGAGCTGGGTGCGCGCCGGGGCTGGGAGAGCGACTACAGCTACGGCCGGGCCCCGCCAGACGGCGGTGATGACGGTGACGAAGCCACTTTCGAGAAGCATTCTGAAGGCGTAAAAAGCTTACTTATAAACTTTGGGTTTCTTCAGCCCTTCCAGCTGTTGGCAGACCCAAAGCAGCAGGACCAATGGACGACGTATGTTGAATATCTCGCCTTTGAGTCCTTCGCTGCCCGAGAGTTACAGAAAAGAACAAAAGAACATGGCTCCCGGCAGAAATACCAGGCGAACATAGCCGCGGCCAACCATCAGCAACACAGGGTCGCTTGGGTTCGGTCTGAGATAAATAAGATCGAAGCAGAGGAGGAGGCGGCAAGCAAGAGCCGCGGCGCGAGCGGCACTGAGAGTGGCAGCAGCCTGAGCATGGCTCGCAGTGGGAAAAGGAAGCTGACAGACGCTACCGACAGCCTAGAGAACGTCGAAGAGCCACGATTGGGGAAGCGCAGGCGGACAGATGGGGCAGACGAGACTGAAACAGACGAGCTTGCGGCTGGCAGGAGCGACAACCCAACACGCACAACACGGAGCCAGAAGCACGAGGTTTCAATAGACGACAATGCCCCAAAATCACGGTTGGAGAGAAAGAGGGTGACTCACAGGAGCAGCGACTCATCACGGACAACAATAAGCAAGAACCACGAGGTCGCAGCAGACGAGAATGCACCAAAATCACACTTGGGGAGAAAGAGGGTAACTCGCAGGAGCAACGGCCGAGGGACCAGGGATGCAGCTCCAAGCAGTGTCCTGCAGTCTTTGGGTCTTGAGGTTACGGCGGTCTCGCGCAGGCAAGCGAAGCGCAAAACAACACCTTACAAGGTCACGACACCGGCTTCGCAAGAGCGGCTGCGGTCGCTACGACTACGGGCCAACGGAAAAGCGGCGTGCTTAAGCCGTACAAGCATATCCAAGTAGGCATAGCAACAATGGCCAACGAGGCGGTCATCGATGAGAAGACCTGGAAGCTCGCGAATAGTCTCGCGGAGGTACGGCGAGAGATCACGTGGAAGAATAGACCAGTGCTCTTCTCTCAACTAGAAATCTATTAATATAGTGTTTAAATAATCTCCTAAAAAGAAGAGTTAAAAATAAAAGGGTTTTAACTTTATATAAATAAATAAAAAAAATTATATAACGTATTACACAAGCTTATTTTATATATAAGCTTGTTTCGCACTTTTTTACATTTTTATATATATATACGTAATAACTTTATAATAATACAAAAAATTAATTAAAGCTATTTTAAATTACTTTTACAAAATATTTTTGTATAATTATTATATATATATATATTATATTTAAGTTTATTATACTTATTATAACGGTTTTAATATTTAATTACTTTTATTATTTAATTACTTTTTATATATATTTTAATAATTATTTAAACTTTAATTATATTTATAATTTTTAAATTATATATATTATTTATAATAAATGCTTTTTTATTTTATAATTATTTTTTTTAGGAATTAATATAGGTGTATAAAAAATTAATACGAGTGTATAATTTTAAAAAAATATAACGTTTTAATTAATAAAACTTTAAATCCGCCCCGTAATACTTACAACGTTAATAAATCTACATTTTAAAGTAATATATTTAATAAAAGCTTTAAAATATATTTATATTTATATTTTATAAAAAATAATACTATATATATAATAATATATATTAAATTTATTATTAATATATATAATTTTAAATAACGTTACTTACAAATTAGTAATGCATTTAAATTAGTAATACACTTTTTAATATTTTTGCACCTTTTATATTTATTTATATATTTTTTAATAACTATAATATAATTTGTAAATTTAATATTACTAATTTATAGCTAGTTATTTAAACTAAATACTAAAACTTGCATTTTTTTTTTTGTAAGTTTTTTAAAGTTTATAATATTTTTACTAATATTTTAGCTTAATATTTTAATAATATATAATTATAATGCATTATAAACTAATAATACTAAAATTTTATAATATTTAAAAAAAAATATAATTATTTAATACGTAATTAAACTAGGGAATTGCTACGAGCATATAAGAAATTACTACGAGCATATAATTTTATAAGCATATAATGTTTTAATTAGTTTAAAAAATAAATATTAGTATATACTGCTATTTTAATATACTTTGTATATTTAATGTATATATATACTTATTTATTTCTTTTATTTTAATTAATATTTTTTTTTTAAAATAAATTTTTTATATTTTTATTTATAACTATACTATATTTATTATTATTAGTATATTTATTTCTAAGTATATTATATTATTAATTAATAATTTTTATTATTATTACTTATTATATTGTTTTTTTTTAAGTTTTAAAATACTTATAAGTAAGTTTTTACTTTAAATAATATTTTATATTATTAGAAAAAATAACGGATATTTTAATTACTTGCTTTCCGTGTACTTTTTTTATATTACTAATTGTTTTTAAACCGTTAACCTTTTTAAACAATTATATTTTTAAAATTTAGCTAATTTTTATAAGCCTTTTTTATTAATAATAATAATGCTTTTAATGTTGGTAAGCTGTGTACAATATTGTACGGGGGTAAAACACATAAAAACAAGGTAAAATAAATAACTTTTATTTATCGATTTATTTACTTTCTAAGTATAAAGGTAGAACCTTCGCACGCAGAATTCTCCTTTTAAAAAGGGAATTTTGCCGGCAAATACCGCTTATATAACTAAGCTTAAAGCTTAGCTAAGCAGTAGTACAAAAGGGTATTATACATTATATACAACTAATACCAGTATACTAATACTAGCTCTTTTTCTTTTTAGTTATAATATTTTTTTATATAATACTTGTTTAAAAAGTAAATTCAACAAAAAAATAGCTTTACTTTCTAGTTAAAGCAGCTTTTTATATATAAGCCTTATAGTTTTTTAACTAATGCTTTTATTTATATAAGCAATTTATTTATAAACATTAGCGTTTCTAATACTTAGTTTAAAATACGCTTTATAAATGCATTTATAAAGTTATTTTTTTTATTAATCCATTATACTTTTAAAATCTCTTTTTTTTTATATAACTTTTAAAAAAATATAATATTAATTATTAGTTTTTTCTTTTATATTGTTTTTAGTTTAACTAAATAGTCGTATAGTAATTTCAAGTTTAAACATAGTATAGTTAGGATTAAAAGCAGGTTTAACACCTTTATAATGTTTTAAAAAGTTATATAAAAGGCAATAGTACTATTAAATCCGTTAATTATACTGTATAATTCATTAGCTAAAACGCTTTATATAACGCATTTATATTTATTTAAGTTCTAATATATAATATTGCTTTAAATTTTAAAGTCCAAATTTATTAAATCTTTTGTATAAAACTCAATTATTAGTACAATAATAAATCCAAACTATAAAATTAAATCCAAATTATTAATAAAAAAACTATCCGTAAATACAAATAGCTTTGTATAACAAAAGTCAAAAGGAATAAATATAAGGCTTTTTATTAAGTTATTCTTTTATTATTTAATTCGCTTATTCAATACTTTAACATTATATAACTATAGTTTAGCTATTTATACTACTATAGCAAGGTTATACGTAGCTTTTAATTAGTATACGCTGCTAATATATATACTGCATGCTTATTAAAAAACGTAAGCTTGGGCAAATCCTTTTATACGGGGGTTAATCTCTTTTAGGTTTTTTGTTTAGCTTTTCTAAGTTAATATAATATTACTTTTGTACAATAAAATCTTTCTATTATTAAACTCAATTAAATAGTTAGGCAATAAGGTCTTTTTTAGTTTTATATAAAAGTTAGTTTATTAAAGCTCCTTTTCTTTTTATATAAAAAAGTCTAGTATAGCAAAACTAAAAGTATTATCCGTTTATATTTTAGTAATTTTAAAGGTGTTTAAACTATTATATATATATAAAAAGTATAAGTTATATATAAATACTTATATTTTAAGCTTTTTTTAGTAATACTAGTAATAAGTTTTAAACTAGTACAACTTTAACTTTGCTAAGCTATATAATAGTTGTACAATTTATAAAATCGTTTTAAAAAAGTATTTGTTTTTAAGTTTTAAAAGTAAATGTGTGAATATGTTGCGTAATAGCTTATTTGTTAATTATATATATATTTAAGTAATATTTCGTAGCTTATACAATATTTCGAAGTTTTATACAAAAGTAAGTTTAAAAGTAAAAATTAACTGTTAATTTATTTACTAAATTATTAGTAATTATATTAACATTATATTTTTTCTAATGTTATTATATTTTTATATAATAAGTTTTAATTTCTTATATAGTTTAATGTTCTTTTTTTTTACTTTTTGTACAAAGCAAAACTTAAAAACGTGTTTTTTACTATATATAGCTAAGTTATACGCAATAAACTTAAAAATACTTTATACAATAAACTTATTAATTTTTATTATATTTAACTTTTTAAAAGGTTTGTTTAAAGTTATAATAATTCTATTAGTATAAAGTTTAATTATTAGCTTTAAAGCTTATTACTTTTTCTAAGTTAAAAAGGTTTTTGCTATTTAGTTTTTGTATAATAAGTTAGTAGCAAGCTTTTTTCTTAGTTATTCACGTTTTTTCTAAGTAATTATTAGTTAAACAAATTATAAATCATTTTTTTTTATATTTATTATATAGTTGTCCTTTGTACAATAATATAACTTAACTTATATATACTTAAATTAAATTAGTTTATTAATTAAAATAATAATTATATTTAAGTTTTTAATTGCTTTTATTTTGTATAAGCTTTCTTAGTTTCCTTTTTTTCTTTATATAAAAACTTCGTTTTATAAAAGAAAAGTAAATATATTATACAATATTAAACCGTTTTATTCCTTAATTATACGGTTAATTTTAACTTTTGTACAATTTTTTTGCAGCATTTTTATTGCTTTTTAAATAATTGTTGCTTTTTATACAAAAGTTAAAAAAAAAGGTGAATTTTTATTAATATAAAAGTACATACCAAATATAAAAAAAGTTAATATAAGGCTGTTTAGTTTTGCTATATTGTTCAAAGCTTTAATTACTATTTATAAAATTGACTTATTATTTGTTTATATATTAATTTCTTTTTAAAGTATATTATACGTATGTTTTAATAGTTTGTAAGTTTGTTTTATTTTTCTAATTACTTAGTATGCCTTTATAAGCATTTCTTAGCATTATACGCTTATAATTTTAATATGGTTTTAAAACTTATTTAAAGTAAAGTTTGTATTAAAGTTATATATAATATTATTAAATAATTTTTAGTATATATTAATCTAGCATTTATATAGCGTTTCTTAAGCATTTTATATAAATATAAATTTTAAAAAAGTAGTTATTTAAAACAATATTACAATATTAATTACATATAATACTAATTAATTTCTTATTTATATAATATTAATAATAACTTTATAGTTAAATTTACAGTTGTTTTTAATTATAAATTTAAAGTAGCGTAATACTTTGTTATACATTTAATAATAATAGTAAAACCTTTAAATCTTTTTTAAAATTAGTTATTCGATTTTATATTTTATATAAAATAACATTTTATATAATCGTTTTATACAAAGGTATTTAAAGCATTTATATAGCTATTGCAGTTTAGTTTTTATAAAGTAGCTTGCTGCTTTATATAAGCTTATATTAAAAAATAAATATCTTTATTTATATACAATAAAAATAGTACTTTTATTTTTTTATACAATAATGTTTTTTATATTATCAAAGTATACTCCTAAGCGGTCTACATTTTTTAATAAAAATAGGAATAAAGTAAGGGTATTAAGTATATAAAATATTATACAACCGATTTGGTTATTAATATCCATTATACTTATAAATATTATTATATAATTGTTGTTAAAGCTAACTTTAATTAATTTAAGGGTTTAAGTAATTTTTATATAAAGGTTCTCCTATATATAAGCTTTTACTTATAGCTTTCTTATAGTTAAAAACTTTAAAACACTTATATTTCAAATAATACTTTAATACTTTGTACAATATTGGTTATTAAATATAAATTAGTTTAAAAGCTTATTTAGCATTATTATCCAAATATTTTCTTTTATTATAAAATATAAAAATATACTATTTAGTAAATATTACGCCGTTTTTTCGTTATATAAAAAAAGGTTTTTTTTTTCTTTATTTTTATACGGTTTAAAGTAGCTTTTATACTTTATAAGGTAGGTTAAAAACTCTGCCAAACTGGGTTTAGTTTTATATATTATTTTATACGTATTATAATATTAACCTTTTATATAGGATCTTTTTTAAAAAGTATAATTAGTTAATTAATATTCTTTTTTTTAGTAAATAAAGCATTTTTTATTTATATAAATATTTTTTTAAAGGTATATATTTATACGATTTTAAATAAAGTATTACTTTTAAATATTTTAAAAGTATTGTATAATATTTTTATTTTATATAAAATAGCGGTTAACTTAGTTATAACGCCGGTTTATATAATATATATTTTTTACTTTTTATACAAAATGTTTGTTTGGTAAGTCACTTTTAACCCGTAAATACGTACAAAAGTTAGAGAAAAAGCCTTTATACGTAGGTTTCTAAAAAATAAACGCCGTTTTAAACTCTTGTACACCTTTACAAGCTTTTATAACTGTTGTACTAAGGTGTATTTCACTTATATATTCTATATTAAGTACTTTTTACGCTTTAAATAACTTATTAATTATAATTTTTAATATTTTATATAAAGTATAATCCTTTTTTTATTAATATATTTATATAAAAGTAATGTTTATCTAGTTTATTTAATACTAGTTATAGTTTATAACTATATTAAAGTACAAATTTATAATATTATATATTTCTTTTTATATATAATTAAATTTAATATAATATATATAGTAGTTTTTTGTATAATTAGTAAAAATAGTTAGGAATACTACGTAAAACTAATTTTTTGTAATTTTCAGCTTTTAATAAAAATTTACAAACTATTGTACTTTATTATACAATAAATCATATAGCTTTTTAAAGTAGTTCCTATTTTTCTACTAAGTTTTTAGGAATACTTAGTATTTTATTAAAAAAATAACTTTATTTTAAATATTATATATAAAAGGGATTTAAATTTAAAATATAGCTATTTTAAAATTTAGTATTATATAAATAATTAATTATTTAAAGGTTTATAAAGGATATTAAAAAACTAAATATTTTATTATAAGTTAAAAATGCAGTATATTTCCGGATTATATAATAAAGTTATTATTTAAAATAAAAAACTAGTAGTGTTTAATTAAAGGAAGTACTTTTTAAAAGTATACTTTTAGTTTTGGATTATTGTACAATAGTATATTTTCTTAGAAAAGGGGTTTTCTTCGGGGTTGCGTATAAAGGTTTTTTTAGAATTATAATCGCGTTTTAAATATAGAAATAATAAAGGTTTTTTATTATACAAATAAGGGTTAACTTAAAAGTTGCTAGTTTAAAGTAAAGAAAGTTAGTTATTATATAATACTTTTTATTTTTAAAAAAGCAAGTAGTATTTGGGATTTTTATACAAAAAGTTAAGGTTTATACGTAAAAATAAAGTTACTTTTTATTAATTATACAACGCGGTCTTTTTTAAAGCGGGGGATAAGCTTTTAATTTAAAATACTTTTTATATAAAGTATATTATAAATTCTAATAATAATTTTATTATTAATTAATTAAAAAATCTATATTTTAATAAGTTTAAAGTTATTAGCTAATGTTTTTTATAAATTTTATAGTTTGTACAAAGTTTAACTATATTTAGTAAAAAAGTATGCAGCTTATACGTTTATTTCTTTTTAATTTATTATATAAAAATTATATAAAGTATTATTATATACGCGAGAATTAATTGTCTTTTGTATAGTATTTATAGGGATGCTAGTAGCTTATGCGATTTTTTCTACTGTGAATTTGTAAGGGAGGTTGTAGGGGTAAACTGGGAGCTGTTCCTTGGGGGGTTGGGCATTTTCGTACAGTTGTGCTTGCTAGCCATCGTGCGATTGGCCGTTGTATAATATTGTATTAAATATAAAAGGTTTGATTATAAAGTAAACTTTTGTGTAATTTGTATAATAGTAATTAGGGGTAATATAATTACACGCTATTAATTAAACGTTTATATAAAAGGCTATACTTAAAGTACGAATAAGTAATTAATTTCTCTTTTCTATTAGTAAAACTAGAAGAACCGGAGTGCGATACAAAACATGTAACCTTCGTACAACTAAATAAAAATCCTGTTTTTACTTAGCTAATTTGTATTTTTAAGCCAAAAATACTAATTAGTATTAGTAAGCTGTGTATAATATTGTACGGGGGTAAAACATATAAAAATAAAGTAAAATAAATAACTTTTATTTATTAATTTATTTACTTTCTAAGTATAAAAGTGGAACCTTTATACGCAAAATTCTCCTTTTAAAAAGGGAATTCTGCCGGCAAGTACCGCTTATATAGCTAAGCTTAAAGCTTAGCTAAACAGTAATACGAAAGGGTATTGTACATTACATATAACCAATACTAATGTACTAACATTTAATAATATTTTTACTTTATATTTTTAAATTTTTAGCTTTATTTTTTATTTTTATAAATAAGAAAAGCTTAATATATTAGTTTAAAAAATGCGAAATAATTGTAAGATTTATTTTATAAATGATTTTATATAGCTGTGCTAGTAAAACCGAGTATAAATACTAATTTTTAACTTTAAAAATGAATTTATTAAAAGTTTTTAAAAATTGCGGTTAACTTGGTTATTATATATATTAATACTATTAATTGCTATTTAAATAAAATTTAAATTAGTTTTATAATTAGTTTAAAATATTGTAAAAAAAAGCTAGTAATTTAATTAAGAATTTTTCAAGTTATATAAATATATATATTAATAGTAAGAAAAATAAGGATATTTATTATTAAATTTAAATAAATATAATAATTTACTTTTTTTATATTTATTATTTTAATGATTTTAATTCCAGTTATTTATACTATATTTAATTAAGCATGCCTTATTTTTACTAGTATTATTTTAATAAATATTACTTATATATTTTTTATTATTTTATTTAAATACTTTATTACTTATATATTTATTATTATTTTAATTAAATATTTTATTAATTAATAATTATATGTTATTTTTTATTTTAAAAATAATTTTTAATTTACTTATTTTAAATAAGTTTATTTTGTTAAATTATAAATATTTTTTTTTAATTTATTTGTATTAAACGAACTATTTTTTATATTTAATATAATTTTTAACTATATTAACTAATTTACTAAAAATTATAGCTTTAGTATTACTAAAAACTATTTATATTTAATTAAAAGTTAATAAATTCGGTTTATTATTAAATATAATAAATATAGTACTTTAAAACTTATAAAAAGCTAAAAACTTTAGTAATAAAAGTTTTAAAAAATTAATTATAAATAGTTATTAATTGTTAAAACAAAAAAAAAAGGTTAATAATTATTATAATAATATAAAAATTAAAAATATTATTAATATAATTATAATTTAAATATAAACTTTTTTGCTTATTTTTTTTATTAAAAGTTTATTAAAATAATTAAAAAAACTATTAATTTAATTAGTTATTATATTAGTATTTAAGTTTAAAATGTTTAAAGTATAATTAAATAATAATATAAAAAGTTAGTTTTTATTTAAAAAAATATTTATAATATATAAAACCTTATTAAATAAAATAAGTTAGTAAAATATAATTTAATTGTAGTTTTTATTAAGCTTTTTAATAAAAATAATGTTTTTTATATAGTTAAATAAGCTAATAATAATTTTAATTATTAAATTAAACTAGTTTAAATATTTTTTTATTATATTTAAATATAAAAACGATTTTCTAAAGTTATTAACTTTAATAATATATATAATACTAATTATTTTAAGCTTTTATTATTTTAAATAACTAGTTAAACTTATTTAAAAACTATTTTTAATATTGTTTTTAGCTTAATTAATAATAAAAAACAAAAAAGCTTTTAATTTTTAATTAAAAGTATTTATTAACTTATAATATAATATATAATATACTTATTTAATATTATTATTACTAATTATAATAAAGTAATAAAAGCTATATTAAATAATTAGTTTTTTTTTGTATAATAATAGCTTTATATATACTATATTAATTCAAACGTTTTATTTAAAACTAAGCAAAAATAAGTTTTTAATTAAAAAAATAATAGTAATTTTATTATTAATAAAAGCGATTTATTTACTAGTAAAAGTAAAGATTTTATTTTTACTAATTAAATATTAATAAAATTAAATACTTTAAATAAGCAGCTTATAAAAGCTATTATTAGTAATAATAATAAAATTTTTTATATTTATTAAAGGATTTTTATTATATAAAAAAAGGTATTATTTGTAAAAATAAAAACTAAATATAAAAAAGTATAAATTGATTTTTATATAAAGTTTAACAACTAATATTTTATTTTATAATATATATATAAGATATATATGCTTTTTAAGCTATAATAAGTATATTATTATATTTGTAAATATTAAAACTTTAATATTCGGATTATATTTAATATTAAAATAAATAATAATAATATTAAAAGTTATTTTTTAAACGATATAAGTTATTTATATAGCTTTATTAAAGTAATAAAAAAAATAATAGCTAATTAAAAGTGTAACTTTAAATAAGCTTATATTTAAAATAAGGTTTTTTATTAGTACGAATATTTTTTTTTTTTTTAAAGTATTTAAATAAACTTTAAACAATTATATTTTTAAAAAAGCTAAACTTAATTAATACGTAATACTATATTGCTTATAAGTTAATACTAATTATAAAAAACCTTTTTTTATTAAATATTAAATATTATATTAATAATTATTTAATATTTATTAAACTTAAAATTTTATATTATTATAATATTTATATTAAAATAGTATATATAAGTAGTTTTAATAAACTAAATATTTATTTATATTAGTAATTATAAAAATTATTATTAAAAAACTTATATTAATAAATTTGTAATTGTAAAATTATTATTATATTTTATAATTAATTAAAAAACTTTATAAAACCTATTTTTAATTAGTTTATAATTAAATTAAATAAATTATTAGTTAATTAATTAATAATAAGTTTAAAATAGCTAGTATTAGTTTATAAATAAAGTTAATTATAAAGAAGCCGAAATAAATTAATTTTAATTTAGTTTAAATAAAGTATAACTTAAAATAATAGTACTAAAAGGAGTAAAAGTAGTTTTACAACTTAATAATAAATATATAGTTAATTTAAAGTGTTTAAAACAAAAAAAAGTATAAGTAAAAAAATTAACAAATATTAATTATAGCTTAATATTCAAAAATAAAAAAGTCAATAAAAATTAAAATAACTAAATTACTATTAAATATATTTATTTATTATAGTTTAATTATATTACTTTATTAAAATATTATTATTTAAAATTATACGTATTAATAATAAATTTAATATATATTATTATATATATAGTATTATTTTTTATAAATTATAAATATAAATATATTTTAAAGCTTTTATTAAGTATATTACTTTAAAATATAAATTTATTAAAGCTATAAGTATTGCGAAGCAAATTTAAAGTTTAGTTAATTAAAACATTATATGCCCGTAAAATTATATACTTGTAGCAATTTTTTATATACTTGTAGCAATTCTTTTAAATTAAATTTACAAGCATTTCCGTTTTAGCTTTAATATATTAAAAAAATAACTAATATTTTTTAATATATATATAATATATCGCTTATTAATAAAAACTAAATATTAAATTTTATATAATAATAATTAAACTTTTAAATGCATTTAAATTATTAAATTAATTATTAATAAACTTTTAATAAAAGTTTTTTAAATTATTATATATAGTTTAAACTTATAATTAATATAATTTTAAAATATAATATTATAATTAAAAATATATATAATTTTAATAAAATTAAGTTTTTAATAAGTATAATTATATTAAAAATAATTATTATAAGTTTTAAAAAATATAAAAAGTTTAAATAAACTTAATAAAAAAATTAAAAATAAATTATAATAATTTAAACTATTAATTTTTAAAGTTAAATAGTACTACTATATATTATTTTTATAAAAAAAATTTATTTTATATTTTAATATTATAATACTACTTTATTAAATAATTAAAAAGTTAATTTATTTTTAAATAATTAAATAATAAATAAAATAAATATTAAATAAATAAAATACTTTAATTATTATATTAAAAGTTATATATAAAATATAAAATACTTTTTAATTTTTAATAATTATAAAAGCTATTATTTTATAAAATTT